>SMDT01002479.1:0-33957 GCA_005392925.1 Aquilaria sinensis
TACAAACTCTCTCATTCCTTCTCTCTAAAATTGGCCATCACTCTGTTCTTCCTCTCCAAGCACATTTCTAACTCTCTTCTTCCTCTAAACATTCAGCCGTAGCAAGATCATAACCTTCCTCAAATAAAACCAAGTGTTCTTGGTAGATTTCAAGCTCTAAAGCCATAAGGAGCAAGAATCAAGTGAAGGATTCAAAGAAAACCAAGGAAGAAATTTCGGCCATCTCCATTTCTTGGTGGGTTTGAGCTCTTCTCAAGGGGCTCTTTATATAAATGAGCTTCTAACTCATTGGGAGGAAGAATCAAGAAGAAAAAATTGAAGAATATCAAGCACACAAAATTCGGTCTCACCTCCTAGTCGAGGTTTCGTAAGTGTGAACCAAGTATTCTTGGTATTTTGATTTCTTTAAGATAATCACTAAGTGTTCTTGGTATTTTATGGATTACTAATTTATTTAGCCATTTTGGTTCTTGTGCTAAAAAATCACTTCTAGAATCAACAAGCAAGGAAACCGAAGGAAAACAAGCTTCTAAGAAGCTTTCGGTATTGGTAAGGATTCCTATACTCTTTGAGTATTCGGGCCCCTAGGTGATGGTCAAAGAACCATACGATCCTAGGTGTGCTAAGAGGGCATAAGTTAAATTATTGCTTCGGCAATTCTGTATCGCTCATGAGCTAAGTTAAGTAAGCAAGCATTTTGGGCTAGGATTTAAGTAGGCCACCTTAAATTCCTATGCTAAGTGAGATCTCCGAAAATGAAAAATATGTGAAATTAATGAAATAAAACTTGAGGGATGCTTGCTGCCTTTCTGTAAATCAAGGTGTTAAGTGGCGTGTGTTTGCCGTGCCTTCTATGAATTTGTTGTGCATGCTAACCCCCGATTTCGATTATTATTGTATATGCATGTATCTTTGTGTTTTCTTTGTCTTTATGTTTTCCTTGCAGGAATTTTGGAATAATTATTGCCATTACATTCTTGGCATATGTTGGGCCTTAAAGGCCATAAGTTAGGCTTTGGAAGCCATATGGAATCCTTATTGAGATTTAAATCTCACCCGCCCTACTCTACCTTTGTAGGAAAAAGCGTGCTCGAAAGATTGAGCTAAGAGTCCTAAGTACTCTTTCTGTGGTGTTGAGGTTGAGTATATAAATAGTATTTGCTCAATTTATTCTAAGTATTTATCTTTAGTTGCTTAAAAATCAAGCTAATAAAATGTGGACTTTGTGTACAGGACTACGAGTCTAGAAACTGTGGGAACAACGTCTTAAGGTGGATTTGTGTTCTTTGGAATATGGCTTGCTTTTAAGCATGTAATAGTTGGTCTTAGTTAAATGACCAAATTTATGGACTTAGCTAAAATTCGGCCAAACTTAGTATTTTGGGCTTGTAATATGGACTATGGACACTTTGGGTGCTTTTATTGCTTGGTGGACTTACCAAGGCCCATGCATGTTTTATGGAAGTATGATTTTCATGAAAATTGGAAGCATGTGTAAATTGGGCTTAAATGTGTGTAATAGGCTTAACTAAGAATTTGGGCAAAGTTGAATATGTTCTTGTTAATTTTGGGCCATATGCATGTTAAGTACAGAAAAGGGCCATAAGCCCATGTTTATGTGAAAACATGCTATGTTTGGTTAAGTATGTACACGCTAAGATGAACATGCAAGAAAATTTGGAAAAGTATGAAATTTGGATGCATGTGTAAAGATTGGCTAATAAGGAGAATACGTGCACATATGTGAATTAATGTATGCCTAAGCATTAGTTTGCTTATAAAAGCATTAAGAGATTACGTGCACTAGTGAACACCAAAATACATAAGCATGCGAAGCATATGCATGAAAATAAGTTTTCAAACTTAAGTTGGTGTTTTGGTTGCCATGCATATTTTTGGCTAAGCTTGGTAAAGACCATGAAAATGAACACATGAAATCCACATAGGTGCTAGCTTGTTTCTGAGAGCATTTCAACTCAACCTTAATTAAAGAACTTAACGAGCTAGTACTGGTAAGTATCCTAGGGTTCGTGCCCATAAGTCTTAATGAGTTTTTTTAAAAAAAACGCTTCTATGTAATGAAAACTTCCGCTACATGTTTTAAGTAATTGGGCCCAAATGGGCCAGGGGCAGTTTAGGGCACGACTGCTTGGTATCAGAGTAGGTTTGCTCTTAAGGACCAAAGTTTTGGTCTATGATTTGTTAGTATAGACTTGTTCCCACATAGGTTAAGTCCATTAATGAATATTTATGAATATTGAGCAATTGTATACCTTGCTTGTTGTTAATTACAGGATGAGAACCAGAAATATGAACTGAGGTTGAAATGGAAATGAAACTTCCCATCAGGGGAATGAGAATGCTGGCTTTGTGCCAGAGGCCCAAGTCAGGCCTTATGAGCCCATCAGGGCTAATGTTACTGGGCCTAGCATTGATGCCCAAGAAAGAAGAGAAGCAAGAATGGAAGCAATGGTGGAAGCTATGCAGGCCAATATGGCCCAATTAGCAGCTAGCATACAGATCTTGGCAAGGCGTCAAGCCCAAGTCCTAGAGCTTGCTGGGCAGCAAAGAGAGCAACCAATGAGAATGAGGCCAGGAAAAGAACCTGTGCTCGATGATCAAGCTAGTGAGAATGGCAATGATGAGGACGAGGAAAGAAGAAACCCACGAGCTAGAAGAATAAGATCTGAGATCCAACAAGAATTAAGAGAAGAAGAGGAAGAAAGTCCAAATGCAGAAGAGCTGGACATGGAAGATATTGATGGGCCTACCCAACTCATTGACACCACTAGGGCAGTGAGGGCCCAAAGAGGGAGCCCAATATTGATAATGCTGGGGGCCTAAGAGAAGGCCAACTGGAGGGGTTCCTTGCCCTGAAACCTCCAGTATTTAAAGGAAGCTGTAACCCAGATGAAGCAGAATTCTGGATAAACCAGACTAAGAAGATCTTTGAGAGGATGAAGGTTTCTGCTTCACAGAAGGTCTTATTGGCAACCTTCAAATTAGAAGGAAATGCTGAACTATGGTGGAGATCGGTCCACAGGACATATGCTAGCAAAAATGCTAGGCGGCCTGCTCAAAGGAGAAGAGCAATGAGATGGCCCGAATTCCAACAAGTGTTTCATCAACAATACTATAGTGAGGCACTGAAAGACCAAAAGCAGGTTGAGTTTGACCTGCTTGAGCAGAAAGAGCTCTCCGTACTAGAATACGAACAGAGGTTCAGTAACCTCATAAGATATGCACCACAGTACGATGATCGAGAGGACCTAAAGGCCAAGAGGTTCCTTCGGGGACTTAGGCCAGAGCTGAGGAAAATACTCAGAGCAGTAGGAGCCAACAAATACCACGACATTGTACAGAAGGCTATGGCCCTAGAGCAAGAGTTCAGGGGACAAGCCATGATTGGCTCCGGAAGTACCAGTAGACTACAAAAGCCCTCTAAAAAGAGAGGAAAAGATAGCTTGGCATATGAGCCAAGAATGGATAAGAGAATGAAGGCCACAGCCCCCTACGGGCCACAATGTGAAACGTGTGGTAAGTTCCATGGCCAAAAGCCATGCTATAGGCTCACTTCCGGATGCCTAAAATGCGGCGCCCAGGATCACTGGGTAAAAGACTACCCTGCCAAGGGAGAAGATTAGAGGACCCCGGGAGGGTTCAATAACAGATGGGCACATAGACAATTGCCCATAAAGAGGCCCAATATACCTCCACCACCGAGGAGGGACCAGGGCCCTAGCATGCCCCAGGGCAGGAATAAACAAGCTCAAGCTGCTGGCAGAGTATTCCAGATTGAGAGTTCAAGAAAAGCACGAGAGGACCCAGAGGACAACAGAGCTGGGGACGATGAAGAAGAAATGGACCAGGCCGGGCTGGTCAGGCAAACTCTTGCAGGTACCATTATTATTAATGGTTATGAGGTATCAGTTTTATTTGATACTGGTGCATCTTTATCTATAGTATCCTCTAAGCTAGTTAAAGATATGAACCTAGAAGTATGCAATACGGATAAAATGTACCTGGTTAAAACTGCCGGGAACGAGGTCTTGATAACATACCATATGGTAAAAGATTGCATGCTTAGGCTAGGTGAGCTAGAGCTTAGAGTCGACCTAATAATCTTGGATACTAATGGATATGATATCATACTAGGTATGAACTAGCTTAGTACCAACCGGGTAGTCATAGACTGCCATGCCAGGCAACTTTATCTGCCTGGACACAAACCTCAATCTTTGAAAAAATCTTCTAGGTTAGTCCTAGAACATCTTTTGAAAGTGGTGGAACACAAACCCCTAATAATAAAAGGTGAATACCTAGGGTTAAATGGAACTGAAGTTGAAATAGAACTGGGTAAAATACCCATAGCAAGAGAATTCCCTGAAGTATTCCCCACTGATCTCCCAGGACTCCCTCCTGCAAGAGAGGTTGAGTTTGAGATCAAATTGGTGCCAGGAGCTGCACCAGCATCTATTGCTCCTTACAGGATGGCTATGCCTGAAATGATGGAACTAAAGAAGCAATTGGATGAGTTGCTTGAGAAGGGTTTCATAAGGCCAAGTACATCTCCTTGGGGAGCACCTGTACTTTTTGTGAAGAAGAAAGATGGAACCCTTAGGTTATGCATTGATTACAGGAAGCTCAACGCACTGACCATTAAGAATAAGTACCCCCTCCCAAGGATCGAGGATCTATTTGATCAGTTAAAGGGAGCTAAGGTCTTTCCCAAAATAGACCTCAGATCTGGATACTTCCAGCTGAGAGTCAGGGAAGAAGATGTCCCAAAGACAGCTTTCAGGACCAGATATGGTCACTTTGAGTACACCATGATGCCATTTGGGCTCACAAATACACCAGCCTTTTTCATGGACCTCATGCAAAGAGTGTTCAAGGCTTATTTGGACCACTTTGTTGTGGTATTTATCGATGACATATTAGTGTACTCAAAGGATGAAGAAGCCCATAAGGAGCATCTGAGGATGGTGCTAAGCATGTTAAAGGAACATGAGTTATATGGCAAACTAAGTAAGTGCCAATTCTGGGCTAAGGAAATCAGGTTTCTCGAACATGTGATCAATGAGCATGGATTAACAGTCGATCCCGAGAAAATCAAAGTTGTCTTGGAATGGAAGCAACCTCAGACTGTGAGGGACATAAGAAGCTTCCTAGGACTTGCTGGCTACTACAAGAGATTCGTGCCCAAATTTTCTGTACTAGCAGCTCCACTCATTCAATTGACAAGAAAGGACCAAAAGTTTGAGTGGAGCAATGTGACGCTAGCTTCCAAGAACTTAAGGAAAGATTGACTATAGCCCCAATACTGGTTCTATCAGACCCTACAAAGGAGTATATAGTTTACACTGATGCTTCTCGAGTTGGGCTGGGTTGTGTCTTAATGCAAGGGAAGCAAGCAATAGCCTATGGGTCATGACAATTAAGGCCTTATGAAAAGAATTATCCAGTTCATGATCTGGAGTTAGCGGCAGTGATCTTTGCTCTGAAGCAATGGAGGCACTACCTACTTGGAGGCAGATTCCAAGTCTTCACAGACCACAAGAGTCTAAGGTACCTGTTTACACAGAAGGACCTGAATATGAGGCAAAGAAGATGGCTCGAGTACCTGAAAGATTTTGAGTGCGTCATCGAGTATACGGCCGGGAAAGCCAATGTGGTAGCTGATGCTCTCAGTAGGAAGTACACGGGAATACTCAAAGCCACTGGAGAGCCTACTAAGGCAGAGGTACTCAGTTTATCTGAATTGGCCCAGGAATGGAAACACTGGGAGATGGACCAAGTAAAGGTCCTAACTATTAGGTCTGAATGGAAAGACCTAATTCAGGAAGCTCAGCTTCAAGATAAGGAGATTCCCAGGATCTCTGGGCAGAAATGAGGGAAATTGTATCAAGGATTTTCCTTTAAGGCTGGAATATTATATTTCCAGAATAGGATTTATGTGCCAAATAGGGATGGAATCAGGCAACAAATCCTAGAAGAAGCCCACTCCAGCTTGATGAGTATGCATCCTGGAGCTCAGAAAATGTATAAAAATTTGAGATCCCATTTCTGGTGGCCGTATATGAAGCAGGAGATTAGTGCTTCTGTGGCTAAGTGTATGACTTGTCAGCAAGTCAAAGTGGAACACCAGAGACCTGGTGGAAAATTACAGAGCTTACCTATACCAGAAAGAAAATGGGGATCCATATCCATGGACTTTGTAGTGGGTTTGCCACTGACCCGAAGAAAGAGTAATACAATCTGGGTCATATTGGACAGATTGACTAAGGCAGCCCACTTCTTGCCCATAAACCTTACAGACTCCTTGGAGAAGTTAGCCCAACAATATGTTAAGGAGATAGTAAGGCTACATGGTGTACCAGATGACATTGTCTCAGATCGAGACCCAAGATTTGTTTCCAGATTCTGGAAGTCCTTGCACCATGCCATGGGCACTAAGTTAAAATTCAGTTCCGCATACCATCCTCAAACGGACGGACAGATTGAAAGAACCATTCAAACCTTGGAAGATATGTTGAGGTGTTGTATTATTGACTTCCAAGGAGAATGGGATAAACACTTGCCTTTAGTGGAGTTTTCGTACAATAATAGTCATCACTCAGTGATTGGCATGGCACCTTATGAGGCACTATATGGAAGGAGATGCATAACTCCACACTGCTGGCATGAGCCAGGTGATAAGTTGGAAATTGGCCCAGAACTCATAAGAGAGACTACTGGGAAAGTTAAGCTAATCCAGGAAAGGATTAAGGCTGCCAACAATAGGCAAGAATCATATGCCAACCTCAAGAAAAGAAGAGACCTGGAGTTCCAGGTAGGAGACCGAGTATGGTTGAAAGTATCTTCCATGAAAGGAGTAATGAGGTTTGGTAAGTGGGGAAAATTAGCCCCGAGGTATGTAGGACCATACTTAATACTCGCAAGAGTAGGAAACATAGCCTACAAGTTAGAGCTACCACCTGAGCTGGGACATGTACATGACACATTTCATGTAAGCTTGTTGAAGAAGTGTGTCTCCGACCCTAAACAAGTGGTACATGTCACTAGTGTGCCCATTACCCAAGATCTTACATATGAGGAAGAACCAATTCGGGTATTGGCAAGGGACACTAGAAAGCTCAGGAGTAAGTGGATATCGATGGTAAAAGTCCAATGGACTAACCATTTTGAGGAGGAGGCAACATAGGAGGTTGAAGTTGAAATGCTTAAGAACTATCCGGATACCTTCCCTAAGCTCTTAGGAAATTTGGAGGACCAAATTTCTTAAGGAGGGGAGTGTTGTAATGCCCGAAAAATCCAAACTGATTAGGTCCCGGGGTAAGTGGATTGGGAGCCAAAGAATTTTCCTAATTTGGGAATTTAGCTCAATTAATGTGAGGGGACATTAAATTAAGTGTTAAGGATTCATGAAATTAAGCTTGGATTAGGCCATGAGAAATAATGGTGAAAATGGTGGATTTCAAAGATGGACTCAATTGAACAAAGGAATTGTTGTAAGTTGGGCTCAATTGCCCAAATTCAAAAGATTGGAGGACTAAGTGGGGAATTGGCCCATTTTCATGGCCTTGGATGCCATGGCCAGCCATGCCCATTCAAAATAATATATTTTATGCCACCTCCACCTCCACTCACAATTAAATAATCCTCCACCCACACCTCCAGTCACCTTTGTCCCCCACCTTCACTACTTCATCATTTAACTTCACAAACTCTTCCAATTTGTCCCCCCACTTTGTCTCCCACTTCCCATTTGAATTATTACTCCACTAAGGCATTATTCCCACCCATTTTGGACACCCATAACCGGCCATACTCTCCTCCTACTCATTAGAACACATCCATTCACTTCACAAGCCAATTTTGCTCTCAAACTATCTCATTATCTCTCTAAAATTGGCCATCACTCCTTTTTCCTCTCCAAGAACATTTCTAACTCTCTTCCTCCTCTAAACATTCTGCCATAACAAGTTCTTAGCCTTCCTCAAATTAAAACCAAGTATTCTTGGTAGAATTCATGCTCTAAAGCCATAAAGAGCAAGAATCAAGCAAAGAATTTCGAGAAATCCAAGGAGGAAGTTTCGGCCACCTCTCTTTCTTGGTGGTTTTAAGCTCTTCTCAAGGGGCTCTTTATATAAATGAGCTTCTAACTCATTGGGAGGAAGAATCAAGAAGAAAAAATTGAAGAACATCAAGCACACAAAATTCGGTCTCACCTCCTAGTCGAGGTTTCGTAAGTGTGAACCAAGTATTCTTGGTATTTTGATTTCTTTAAGATAATTACCAAGTGTTCTTGGTATTTTATGGATTACTAATTTATTTGGCCATTTTGGTTCTTGTGCTAGAAATCACTTCTAGAATCAACAAGCAAGGAAACTGAAGGAAAACAAAGCTTCTAAGAAGTTTTCGGTGTTGGTAAGGATTCCTATACTCTTTGAGTATTCGGGCCCCTAGGTGATGGTCAAAGAACCATATGATCCTAGGTGTGCTAAGAGGGCATAAGTTAAATTATTGCTTCGGCAATTCTGTATCGCTCATGAGCTAAGTTAAGTAAGCAAGCATTATGGGCTAGGATTTAAGTAGGCCACCTTAAATTCCTATGCTAAGTGAGATCTCCGAAAATGAAAAGTATGTGAAATTAATAAAATGAAACTTGAGGGATGCTTGCTGCCCTTCTGTAAATCAAGGTGTTAAGTGGTGTTTGTTTGCGTGCTTCTATGAATTTGATGTGCATGCTAACCCCCGATTTCGATTATTATTGTATATGCATGTATCTTTGTGTTTTCTTTGTCTTTATGTTTTCTTTGCAGGAATTTTGGAATAATTATTGCCATTACATTCTTGGCATATGTTGGGCCTTAAAGGCCATAAGTTAGGCTTTGGAAGCCATATGGAATCCTTATTGAGATTTAAATCTCACCCGCCCTACTCTACCTTTGTAGGAAAAAGCGTGCTCGAAAGATTGAGCTAAGAGTCCTAAGTACTCTTTCTGTGGTGTTGAGGTTGAGTATGTAAATAGTATTTGCTCAAATTATTCTAAGTATTTATCTTTAGTTGCTTGAAAATCAAGCTAATAAAATGTGGACTTTGTGTGCAGGACTACGAGTCTAGAAACTGTGGGAACAACGTCTTAAGGTGGATTTGTGTTCTTTGGAATATGGCTTGCTTTTAAGCATGTATATTTTTGGTCTAAGTTTAGTGACCAAATTATGGATTTAGCTAAAATTTGGCCAAACTTAGTATTTTGGGCTTGTAATATGGACTATGGACACTTTGGGTGCTTTTATTGCTTGGTCGACTTACCATGCATGTTTTATGGAAGTATGATTTTCATGAAAACTGGAAGCATGTGTAAATTGTGCTTAAATGTGTGTAATGGGCATAACTAAGAATTTGGACAAAGTTGAATATGTTCTTGTTAATTTTGGGCCATATGCATGTTAAGTACAGAAAAGGCCCATAAGCCCACGTTTATGTGAAAACATGCTATGTTTTGTTCAGTATGTACACACTAAGATGAACATTAAAAAAAAACTTGGAAAAGCATGACATTTGGATGCATGTGTAAAGATTGGCTAATAAGGAGAATACTTGCACATAAGTGAATTAATGTATGCCTAAGCATTAGTTTGCTTATAAAAGCATTAAGAGATTACATGCACTAGTGAACACCAAAATACATAAGCATGCGAAGCATATGCATGAAATTAAGTTTTCAAACTTAAGTTGGTGTTTTGGTTGCCATGCATAATCTTGGCTAAAGCTTGGTTAATACCATGAAAATGAACACATGAAATCCACATAGGTGCTAGTTTGTTTCCAAGAGCATTTAAGCTTAAACCTTTAATAAGAACACAACAAGCTAGTACCAGTAAGTATCCTGGGGTTCGTGCCCATAAGTCTTAGTGAGTAATAAAAGCCCCTTCGGTTTAATTAAACTTCCGCTGCATGTCTTATATAATTGGGCCCAAATGGGCCAGAGGCAGTTTAGGGCACGACACAAGTAGCTGGTAAACCTTGAGTTTTAGTGCCACATAATTTTCAGTGGGATGCCCAATTGATCCTATATAGTAGCCACATCTAGCATTTGGATCATACTAACTTGAAAAAGGAGGCCGCTTGATCATTACTATTATTGGTATGGGCAACAACAAGTTTGACTTTGTGAGCTTAGGGAGCAACTTGGTGTAGCTTGTAGGAATCAGATCAACCTAAGCAGCTTTCTTCCTATGAGTGGTTTGTGGTATTGATCGAGGAGCCTTAAAGATTACTACCTCACTAGGTCATCCTTTCCCATGTAATGTGAAGGTTAAATCTTCCATAGCACTGATGATTTGAAAGTCAATGCTAAAATCAATTAATTTTCCTAACTTGATCTCATGTTCTATTCTTTCTCTAGATGACATGATATCAGAGAAGCTATTAGAGGCAATACGAACTAACTTTTCATAATATAGCCCTTTCAGTATTTGAACAAATAAAGTGATCATATTCTTTTCAACAATAGGATGTTAATAACAAGTGTAAAAGACATATAACAAGTGTAAGAAGGCAAAGATAAACAATTAAAGAGCATGCCTATAATGATGATAAAAGGTTAATAACAAAGAACAAATGATAACAAAAGAAATACGGAGTAAGTTAAGTAAGCAAATATGTGCCTAGTTATGGAAATCCTACTAAATGGATCTATGGCCACTATGTGCATAGGTAGTTTTTAAAAGAAAGGTCATGAGTTGGTTCCCCACCCATAAGGGTTATGTGAAAAATGAATAATTCGAGCTGAAGTTTTCATGGTTCCATAGGGTGACTATTGTCACACTCGGGCAACATTATATTTACTACTCTCGTCCGCCCTACTTTCTTTGCTCCAGTTGACCTTTTTTACTAGTTTGACTTGAATCTATTTATATTATTGTCTGTTAGAAAAAAATTAGAAAAATATATATTTAGAAACTATAGGTTTTGATTTATCATTCATATACAAAGGTTTTTAATTTATATATTAAAATATTGAAAATAAAAAATCATAGATTAATTGCAAAAATGTGAATGGTGTAAAAAATTTGGGATAAATGGAGTACTATGGATTAGAAAAAGCGGAGAGTATTGCCCCACACTATTTGCCTAACCCGAGTATTTTTGTAAAATTTTATTGGAGTGAGCTTGGGTATTGAGCTCATTATGCATGCCAAAGTGTGTGTTGGAACTTATAAAAATGGCACATCAAATTAATTAGTAAGAAAAAAATACATAAAAGAGAAAAATCGAACCCTTTTATGGCTAGACTCATCCCTACTAGAGTTGCCAAGTTGTAGCAACGGTTTAGAAGTCACCACCAATTAGTTTCACCTATCGATTGGATACATATTATGGTCTATGAAAGTTTCTAAAATCTTGAGTCAATTATACTAAAATAACATTAGTCTAGAGCCTAGAAATTGGGACATGGGCGTTAAGTGTTCTCTTTTCCTAATTTTTGTTTCTTTTAATACCTATTCTTTGATAAAAATAACTTTTAATGAATTTTCTTCATTTTGAATTTATTTTTTTAAATTTTCTCTTAATTCCAAACTATGAATCTTCCTAGACTATTCAGATATGAAAATCTAGATATCCTATAAATCTCGGTATTTTACCAAATCCATTGAGAATTTTTAAAAAATAGATTTTTCAAACTAAGAGTTCTATAAGAACAATCAAATTTAAAAAAATAATCTACCCTGATTTTTTATCAAATCCTGTTACCCACTCTAGGATAGTCCAATTATGGTGCCAAAATTGTGCATTTAAACTCCCAGGATTGGTAATGTTCTGTAGGCCCTCAGAACACTACCCTTAGTGTGCATACCCAAATGGCCCTCTTGGGCACTATGTAAACACATGCATATTGGTCCAACCATCACACACATATTCACATTTCATGCACACCTTAGCAGCAAAGAAGGAAAACACTAGCACAAGTCTTAATCTTGGCTACCACACAATAGGCAATCTTATTAAATTCTAGTGACCAGCTACTGCACTTGTAACTTTCACTAATAAACTGTATCATTCTAGCCACATACCACCCTATTTTATTTGCTCCATTATCAATTAAAGACTTAGAGAACACCAAGGAATTTTTTTTCGCATCAATAGCCCACCTATGGACCAAGTTATGGATTTTTGAAGTTGGTTACAAAATTCTAACCAAATGAATAGTAACTCATCCAATTTTGAAACGTCATATCTTTGGCTACAAGGCTCTAAATCCATAAATTCCAAAGCCCAGTTAACCCTCTAGATGTCCTCTAGCTGTGGTCAAAATTTCATACCAAGATTCATTCTACACAGGGAGATATTAAACTTTAGGTACAGGGTCAAAATTCTGGCAACTTTTGGACCATTTTGCCCATACAATTTTTCCAAACCATGCAAACACTTCATTCACAAGGGGGAAGCCCTCCAAGGCTATCCCATATATGTCCATTACACATATGAATTACATTCCCTTACTTTTAACAACTTTATGTGGCCAAAACAGAATTTACAAGTAAGCAGCCCATCATTCACCCTTAGGCAGCTTTGCACCACAACACTTACATAGCCAAAACATTACTCAAATGTTCACATACTTGTCTCATTTTACATACACTACATGTACATGCATAAATGAACTACAATATGGTCTTAACTCAGCTAAATACACACTCTACGTTACAGGAGATCCTGAGACACAATGGACTCCAAAAACAGGATGCTGGACAGCTGCTGCACAACACAGTAACCACCATAACTAAAAATACCAAATGTGCTCCTAAAATCACCAAAATTTTCAAACCATAACTATACATATGAAAGTTCATGTACCTGAAATTTCACAGAGAAATTAAAACGAAAACTATTAATTTGAATGCTCTCTTTTAGGTGTTCCTGCAATGGACAGAAAGGGGGTAAGTTTCTTGAATGAAACTTAGTAAGGGCTTATCAATAAAATCTTCAAACTCCAGTCATATACCTAAAATCCAAAGACACTAAAACACAAAAATACAGTACAAACACACAAATATACACATCCAAATGCACAAACAAACACAACAAACATATGAAATGCTGGCAGTAATAACACATTAGGATTAGTCCATAATCATGCAATTAAACATTAAGAACTCACTATGACAGCACTCCTCAAGCCATTTCTTGGTCTTAGGAGGTCATTAGGTCTTAGTTAGTACTAACTTGGACTCTAGAAACCCTGAATTTCACTGCCACAACAGAGCACCAAAGCTGTAGGGTTGAAACCCTTGGTGCAATTTCCCCCTTAACCTAAACTTGGTTCATCAAGCTCTTGGCTCTCTTCCAAGATTAGGGTCTTAGGTTCATGGATGTTTGGGCATCTATATTGAACAATAAACAGCCATGAAACCTAGATAAAACCCTTACCTTTTGCTGGAAATCCAATAAACCCTTTGTAAACCCGAAAACTAGGGATTATAGCCTTCCTTGATGTTTCGGTTGTTTTCTCTTGCTTTCTCTTGATTATTTCCAGTAAGATGGCTATGGTGGATGGTGGAGGAGCTCAAAGAGATGAGGCTAGAAGGTGGAGGTCGAATTTTGGGAAGAAAATGGGTGAAAATGATTTTTTTTCTAGCTTTATTTCTTTATTTATCTTTAGTAATGGCATGTTTGCAAATTTTGCAAACTTCAAGCCACACTTGGGCAGATTATTTCCAGCCATTTTGGCTGGGAAAATGACATATTTTGACCTCTTTTAATCTTGGTCAAAAGTTATTTTCACCTTAGAAAAAATCTAGGACACTTAAGCACCTTAGTTGTCATTATGCCATAAATGGCAAACTTTGCCTCTTTGAGCACTTTAGTCCCCAACAATATATTTAATTCCTTCCATGTTCTTTATTCATAATTCCATCCATATCCTTTCTTCATAATTCCATCCATGTCCTTTCCATAGCCATATTTAAAAATTTGTGCAATTGAGTACCCAATCTTTGTAACCTTACAATTTAGTCAATAGGTTACTTGAAAATCAGGCAATATACCAATGTTTTCGTAAGGACCAAGCTATCATTGTTTTTGTCACTTAAGGGAGTGTATATTGAATACTTTACACTTCAAAATTCATACACTATGGTGAAAATTAAAGCATATAAATTTAAGTCCTTATGCTGTAATTTTTCCATTTTTTGAATGTGGTAACAAATCCACTAAAAATAGATCTTGAAAGATGTATTAAGCATTTTATAATTACCTTAATTTTATTTTGCTTTCTGATTTCTAGAAGATTAAGTAAATTAAATTATCTAAACAATTAAGTAATTAGCCTAACAAATTGTTTTTATGTATTAGTTCTTTTAGATGCATTATTAGATAAAAATTAAACTATTCTAAAATTAAAAAAAAAATTAAAATAAACCAAATATCCAAAGTTATATTCCTATGCAAATTTAATAGCTAAATTCGATGCATGGCCAAACAAACAAATAAACAAAAAATAGACAAAAAAGTAATAAAAAGGTTGTCGTTAGTGACCAATCTGCAAATGAGAAGAAGTTTAGGTGCTTTAGATGGATAGGTCAGGGATGATACATGAGTTATACCAAAAAGAGATAGTTGACTCGAGTCAACTGGCTCCTGAAAAAACGGGTCTAGCGGGTTGAGGAACTGGGTCTCCTTCAATTCTCCGTTCATCGACGATGAGAAACTGAGCAGTGGCCTCGGCTTTGCTCGGCGATGAGGCGGCGACCTTGGGGACCAAGGGACGATGGCTGAAGAGATCGGAGATGATGAGGCGGGGGGAGGGGAACATGAGTCGTAGTCCTCTTTCTCCCCTTCAATTCAGTGAGGATGGCAGCAAGAACGGCCTGGAAGGAGCTGTGAGTGGGTCGAGACGGAGTGGCATCAGCAAGTGGGGATGACCGGTGGTGGTGATTCAACGGCGAGATGTTGGAGGATGGCCTCACGATCAGCTCTCCGTTCGGTCGGGCTCTAACGACGATGGAAGGAGCCTTGATGCGTCAATGGCAGAGGTGGTGATGGTGGCAGATGGGGACCTCTGGCGGTGACTGGAAGCTGGAACGCATCGGGCAACAGCAGGCGGAAGCCAGGAGTGGCGGTGGTAGTTAGGGAGGTTTAGGGTTTTTGGGGTTGAAGGTGGCAAGAACGGGGGCTAAAGGTATATTATGACCTTCCTTGGCAAGAACTTAGGTTTCTGTGAATTTTTTAGCTTTTTTTTCTATCCCTTCCACTCAAATGATGACCTCTCTTTATAGTAGGGAGTTGTACGCGAGATTAGAGCAAATTGGAGATTAAATATCATCCAAATCCTTTTTGAAGTGATTTAAATCTTTTAGGATATTATCTAGTCAAAATATTAGTCTAGGTCCATAAAAACTAAGCTGTTGATCGGGTTCTAAATTTATGTGAAATTTCAATCTAACTCAAAATTTTTAGAATTTGTTAAATTAACCCAGAACTTTGTTAAATTGTCAGATCTTTCCTAAAATTTCTTAAAATTGTTGAAAAACACTCAAGAGTTAACAATTTTGCCCAAAAAATTGTAATTTTACCCGGGACTTTCTGAAGACCCTCAATTCAACCCAAACTCTTGTTTTTTTAATATAAACTGACCCCAAAAGATCTTTAAGACCCTTAATTAGTACCTAACCTAAGCTAGTTCCTATTTTGACCCTAAATGACCATTCTAAATTCTTAGCAATTTATAACATGAAATCACAACATAATTCTATCAACTACTTAGTTGTAACATGACTATAATGACCAGAATGTCCTAGCAAATGACCAGATTGCCCCTAGAAAACAAAAATACTCTTAAACTAATCTTTTCTAACCTATAACTAAACTAAAATTAGTAGCTAGACAAAGTTTGGTGTCAAAAAGCAAAGTAGGTCTAGCACTTACAACTCCAGTATACTTCCTACTCAAAGCATCTGCCACTGCACTACCCCTCCCAGAAGTAAACTCAATTGTTCAATCAAAGTCCTTCATGTACTCAGGCCACCTTCTCTGTCTTATATTCAACTCTTTTTGAGTGAAGAGATATTTCAAAACCATATGGGCCATGTAGATTTTGAAAGCATTTCCAAATAAATAATGCCTCAATTGCTTGAGTGCATGGATAAAGTAACTAATTCTAGGTCATGCTTTGGGCAATTCTTCTCATGAGGCCTTAAATGCCTTGATCGATAGGCAATCAGTTGCTTATCTTGCATTAATATACATCCAAGACCCATATTATAAGCATCTATATAAACCATTAAGGGTCTATGGAGGTTAGGAAGTGTTAAGATAGATGCCTTTGTAAGCTTCTTTTTAAGTTCCTAGAAATAGCTTCACTTTATCACTCCACTTAAATCTTTGATTCTTCTTAGTCAGTTGAGTGAGAGGGGGGGGGGGTGAGCAAGTTTAGAGAACTTATGAACAAATCTCCTATAGTACCTAGCCATGCTCAAGAAACTTTTGATTGTTTTAGCATTTTGTGGTGTTTGCACTTAGCCATAGCCATAACCTTTTTTGAATCAACAGCTAAGCCTTTTCCATTTACTATGTCTAAAGAATGCAACCTCAACTATCTACTTGGCACTTGAACTATTTACCATAAATTTTATGCTTTCCCATGGTTCTTAGCACCACTTTTAAGTGATCCTTATGTTCTTCTTCTATCTTGGAGTAAACCATGATATCATCAATAAAGATCACTAAAACTTGTACAAGTATAGCTTAGACACTTTGTTCATCAAGTCCATGAAGAAAACTGGTGCATTTGTTAGCCCAAAATGGCATAATAGTGTACACTTTCCTAACCCACAATTGAAAGTGTCTTGATCTAAGGTCTATCTTAAAAAAGACCTTAGCCCCTTTCAGTTGGTCAAATAAGTCTTCAATCCTTGGAAGAGGATATTTTTTCTTCAAAATTAAAGTATTTGGCTTTATTTAGTCTATGCATATCCTATCAGTACCATATTTCCTTTTGACAAACAGAATTGGTGCTCCCCATGGAGACACATTTAATCTTATGAATTCTT
Organism: Aquilaria sinensis; assembly: GCA_005392925.1. Taxonomy (NCBI): domain Eukaryota; kingdom Viridiplantae; phylum Streptophyta; class Magnoliopsida; order Malvales; family Thymelaeaceae; genus Aquilaria; species Aquilaria sinensis. The sequence goes on from SMDT01002479.1 coordinate 17,061, forward strand.
TCTCCAACAGCTCATCTAATTGCATTATAAGTTAACACATGTCAAGATTTATGATTTTACATGGAGGAAATGGGTATAGGTTTTGCTCTTGGTTGTAACTTAATTTCAAGCTTAACTTCCCTAAAGAGTGGCAAACTAGGCAAATCTGATGGAAAAACTTCAGGAAATTTTTTAACTTTGGGGATCTTTAATAGCTCTTCATCAATCTTGTCCTTATTCCATGCTAAATATTTTTCCTTAGTTACAATAGATATCATGTCCACAGTTTCTAGTTCCATGTTATACATGCTCTCTAATTGTTTCTTAAAACTAGCTAAATCATTTTCTGGTTGTCCAGGCAAAACAATTTTCCTAGATTCACAATCAATGTGTACATGATTCTTGGTCATCCAATCCAGGTCTAGGATCAGGTCATAGTTAGTAATGTCCAACACAAGCAAATTAAAATCAATCATGACATTACCTTTCTTAAGTATACAATCAATTGATAAAGAATAGGATAACAAATATTGAGTTCCAACAGTTTTTATCATCAAAACATCTTTTAGTGGCACCATATTTAACTTCAACTTATTAACAACAGTGCTAGAAACAATAGACATAGAAGCACATATGTCAAATAGGGTTTACACTATTATTTTATTCAAATAAATCATACCTCTAAGAGCTTTTTGCGTTCCTTCTGATAGTTCAATTTGGAATATCTTGTTTTCAGCTCCCTATCCAGCTTCTGTACCTCCAACTACTCTTACCCTAATGTTTACCATATTGGGTGTTGGTCTCATTGGTCCTTGAGGTTGGTTAGCTGGATTGCCTTTGGTTGGACAATCTTTAACCTAGTGGTCCTTTGAACCACAATTTAGGCATGCTTCAATGGTATAGTAGCATGGATTTCCTTTATGAAACGTCTAATAGGTTTTATATCTAATCCCGTTGAAATTCTTCTTCTTTCTTTTATCTTTCTCATTTTTGTTTTGTTGACACTCAACTTTAATCTTTTTCTGGTTCTTCTTCTCCTTTCAAGCTCGACTTGACACCCCAAGGCCATTTTTACCCTTCTTTTGTTCCAGGTACTCTTGCTCCAACTCCATTGCCCTTTGAACCACTTGGTAGTAGTCCTTATCATTAAAAGCCCTTAGAATTTGTCTCAGTTCTAATCTTATGCCTCTTACAAACTTCTTGGCCTTGAGCACTTCCTAACCTTCATATTAAGGAGTATGTCTGACAAGTGCATTGAATTTTTGCTCATATCTAAGTTTTTTTGTATTACCCAAGACCACCAACTCAAACTCTAATTACTTTTGACCTCTAGTTGCCTTATTGATGTACTAATTCTAGAGCAATTCTAGAAACTTTGGCCATTCCATTGAACTTTGCCTATGAATAAGCGTCTTCCTATTTTCTAGACTCATAGGCCCTTCTTATAGACTTCTACCACATTTCAAATGCATTCTCCAAATTGTATGTGGCCATAGTCACCTTTTAGGCTGGCATCATTCTAACCTTCTTAAAGATTTTTTCTAGTTAATGTAGTGAAAACTCAGCCCTTTCAGGCTTTCCATCAAACGTTGGTAGCTTCAATACCTGAAATCTATCAAAGACTTTAGATTCATCTTCCTATTCAACTCTTCTTTCTTTTATGTGCTCTCTTCTCCTACACTCCCTTCTACGAGACTTTTTATCCCTCTATCCCACAAATCTTTCATCTTCCAATATTACCATTTAGGTGTTATTCTGGGTAATGGTAATCTATGTTCAATGCGCCTCTTAGACACTTGTTTCACTTCTTACCTAATTCTCTTTGCTCTTGGATTTCTCATTTTTTCGTCCCTGTCTTCAACATTCTGATGATTTGCAATATTCTTCACTTCTTATCCTTTAGCCTTACCAGCAGTACTTGGCCCAACATGTGGAGGAACTTTGTCTTCTAGTTGATTTTGAGCATTTTGTGTCATTGGACTCAAATTTTGCTGCACTTGTGCCATGTTCATAGCATTTTGTGTGCTCTGTGCCTAGACTAATGGCAGTTTGGCCTGACCAATGGCTGCAAGATTTGCTGCCACACTCTAAAGAGTGGCTTGCACATTCTGCACCATCTGCTTTAGTCTCTATAGTGAATTAAAGCCTACTACTAGGTTCTATGCCCTTGCACCTTATTGTGCACTATCATTCTAGTGCCTTCATTTCCTTGTATTTTCCATTCTATCTTGTTCAATATAGTGATAAGTAAAAAAACCTTCAATTCTTACAATGTAAAGCATTACCAGCTGTGTAAGGTCACAATGTTCTAGACTGACAAATGATAACAAGCTTCGATACCAACTTGTTACACACACACATAGTGCTTAACCCCTAAACTATTCAGTGAAGCGATTTTTGGTGCCACAACACAAAGGGGTAAGCCTACTGTTACCACCTCACAAAATGGGAGAATTACACGTGTGTCATAATGGCTAAAAACCATTATATTGTGTAATTCTCAACATAGTGATTGTAGTGTGGGGGGTAAAAGGCATGATCAACACCTCTTTAAAAGTGTTCCAAGTTGGTAACTTGGCCCCCAAGAAAAGCCTTGAGGATTGCTTGTTTGTCAAGCAACCTATGGACATTTTTGTAAGGTTTTGGAAATTCAGGTACTCAATTGCAAAACTTTCAAGAAAGAGACTTGGAGAGTTATGAGAAGGATATGTATGGTATCAAAGTGATATTGGAGGACCAAATTGCTCATGGAAGACAGGTTTGGCCAAAGGAAACACTAAAGGCAATAAGGACCTAAATGTCCTAGTATAAACCATAAGGTGTTCAAGCTTTTGACTTAAGTCTAAGGGTGGAATTGTAGGGTTATCCCACCATGGGGGAGGCAGCCAAGACTTGATAATTAGTAAAAAATGTTGGGCACATGTGTACAAATGATTTTAAGACAAAGAAACCATAATTAGTGAGAAAGAAAATGACATAAAGCAAGGTTAAACTTGTTAAGTGTGTTTTGGTGCCATTAAGCTCATTTAGGGCCATTTAAGTGGCCAAATCACTTATCCCTCTCTCATTTTCGTCCTCCCCCAGCCAAATAACACAGCCATACTTCCTCCATAGCCACCACACCTTCAAACTTGCAATTGATTGAAATTGAAGGCAAAAGGAAGCAATTTGAAGCAAACTAGAGCTATTTCTTGCATACTTCAAGGACCAAGCTTGATTTTCAGCCTACCCACTTTGGTAAGGGTTCTCTTGCTCTCATGGGCTATTTTCTTCAATTTTCAAACATCCATGGAGCTAGGGCTAAGCTTGGAAGAGAGCCATGTGCTTGACGAAACAAGCTTAGTGAAGGGAGTGCACTTATTGAAGGTTTTGTGACCAAGTGTGAAGTGCACAAAGATGGCAGTAAAATGAGGGTTTATAGAGCCCAAAGTTAGTACTAACTACTGTTAAAATCCTCCTAAGACCAAGCATTAGCTTGAGGAGGGCTGCCATAGTGATTTGGTTATGTTTATTATGTGGTTTATGGACTAACCTATGGTATAAGTTGCTGCCACATTTCATGTGTTTGTTGGTTGTGTTTGGCTGCTGCATTTGGTTGCTATATCTTGTATATTTGCATTGTGGTTTTTGTGTTTTAGTGTCTTTGGATGCAGGTTTTAAAGAGGATCACATTACCTTAAGAAACCAAGTGTTACCTTTACTAAGTTTCTCAATGAAACTTACTCCCCTCATTTCTGTCATTTCAGGTCCAGCAGAAAGATCTCATTCAAACTGACATTTTTGGTTTGAGTTTTGATCTGAAATTTCAGGTACATGAACTTCCATATGTCTAGTTATGATCTGGAAGGTTTGGTGATTTTAGGAGCACATTTAGTATTTTCAATGGTGGTACTTATTGTGTTGTGCAGCGGCTGTCCGGCATCTTGTTTTTGGAGTCCATTGTGTCTCAAGACCTCTTGTAACCTAGGGTGCGTATTTAGATGAGTTAAGACCATATTGTAGTGCATGTATGCATGTACATGTCGTGTATGTAAAATGAGACAAGTATGTTTTGACTATGTAAGTGATGTGGTGCAAAGTTGCCTAGGTGTGAATGATGGGCTGCTTATTTGTAAATTCTGTTTTGGCCACATAAATTTGTTAAAAGACAGGGAATGTATTTCCTATTTGTAATGGAGATATATACAATAGCCTTGGAGGGCTTTTCCCTTGTGAATGAAGTGTTTGCAAGGTTTGGAAAAATTGTATGGGTGAAATGGTCCAAAAGTTGCTAGAATTTTGACTCTGGACCTAAATTTTAATATCTCCCTGTGTATAATGAATCTTGCTATGAAATTTTGACCACACCTAGTGGACATCTATTGGGTTAACTGGACTTTTGAATTTCTAGGTTTAGAGCCCTGTAGATAAAGATATGATGTTGCAAATTTGGCTGAGTTACTATTCATTTGGTCTAAATTTTGTAAACAACTTAAAAAATCCATAACTTTGTCCATAGGTGGGCTATTGATGTAAAACAAAATTTCTTGGTTTTCTCTAAGTCTCTACTTGATAATGGAGCAAATAAAACAGGGGGCTATGAGGCTAGAATGATACAGTTTATTAGTGGAAGTTACAGGTGCAGTGGCTGGTCACTAGAAGTTAACAAAGATTGCCTAATGTGTGGTAGCCAAGATTAAGACTTGTGCTAGTGTTTTCCTTCTTTGCTGCTATAGTGTGCATAAAATGTGAATATATGTGTGATGGTTGGACCAATATGCATTTGTTTACATAGTGCCCAAGAGGGCCACTTAGGTATGCACACTAAGGGTAGTGTTCTGATGGCCTACAGAACATTACCAATCCTGGGAGTCTAAATGCACAATTTTGGCACCGTAATTGGAGTACCCCGGAGTGGTAACAGAAGTTGGTATCAGAGCATGGTTTATACTTGTATATTGCATATAGTTGCATTGCATGCATCTACATATATGAACTCAGTTTGGTCGGCTGCCAGTGTCAAGTACCATTGAAATACCTATGATCTTTATATGTGCTCTATGATGGATCATCAATGCAGGAAGTAAACATGGTTGCCACAAGGAGAGGGGAACCACCCCGAAGGCCTCCTACTGATTTTGGGCAACAACGAAATGAATAGAATAGAGGGAATCACGGGCAATAGGGGGTACCAAACCCTAAGGTGCTTTAGGTTTGGTTACAGCGTCAGAGGAACTTAGCTTTAATCAATGAAAACTTAGTAAGGCTGATTCAAGGACAATAGTAGGGAGTCCAAATAGCTCCAGCAGAACCAGTTCGGGATGCATAGCAGTAACCAGAAGAGGATGCTAGGAACACGTCTGAATATGTTCCTTCTAGAAGCTTAGAAGACACAAATGATGAAACTATTGAGGAAGAAGATGAAGATAGGAGAAATCCAAGAGGAAGAAGACTAAAGTCTGAGATTGGTCAGGTATCCAAGACCAATCCCTTAGTCTATGACCATTCCTCCACTAGGGATGAGATTGAGGATGGCCATGAGAGAAGATCAAGGAGAAGGCAGAGAGATCATAGAGAGCATCACCATATAGAGGGCTCTCATAGATCTAGGAGACATAGATTAGAGGATCTAGAAGGCCTAGATGAGGTCAGACTGTTGGAGAGGTTCCAAGGCCTAAGACCTCCACAGTTTGATGGAAGAGCTAGGCCAGAGAGAGCTGAGGAGTGGTTAATCTTCATTGAAAATGTTTAAGAGGATGCCACTCAGCTCCACCAAGAGAGTGTCACTGGCTTCGTACAATCTGGTAGGCAGTGCAGAGATATGGTGGAGGAGCACCAGAGATAGGTATGCTTTCCAGAAAGGGAGAAGGCCAGGAAGAGATATTGAGATGAGCTGGCTAGAGTTCACACAGCAATTCCAGGAGCAGTACATCAGTGATGCCATCAAGGATATGAAGCAAGCTGAATTTGATGCTCTAAGGCAGGACAACCTCAGTGTCCTAGAGTATGAGCACAAATTCAATCAGTTGGTGAGGTATGCTCCTCAGTATCATGGATTGGAGGAATTGAAGGCCAAAAGATTTGTCAAAGGCCTAAAGTCAGACATTAGAAAGGCCGTTAGACCTTTTGGAGCAGTTACATACTATGAAGCAGTGCAGAAAGCTCTATTAGTAGAGCAAGAGGAGTATGAGACTAAGTACTTTCCCAGTGGACCAGGGGAAAGTAGTCAGGCAGGAGGCAAGCAGCAGAAGCTGCCACATGGCAAGGCAATTGCCAAGAGTTCCCATTTTGGTGGTGAGGGCAAGGTTAAAGGGAAGTTCCCTGGCCTAAGGTGCCCTAAGTGTAGGAGGTTTCATGGAAAGAAACCTTGCTACTTTGATACCCAAGCGTGTCTAAGATGTGGATCCATGGATCATTGGATCAAAGACTACCCACAGGCTCAAAGGAGGCCAGAAGACCAAGGTCCAGTAAGACCTATTGGGGCAGGACCTAGAGGAGGAGCACCAAGGGAGGGACAGCAGAGGCCAGTTCCTCCAGTGCCTCGGCCTCCAGTGCAGAGAGCTGGCAGAGTCTTCCAAGTGGAGAGGCCAGAGACATCAGAGCAGGGAGGAGCACTAAGAGGTAACATTTACCTTAATGGTATGCCTGTTAGTGTTCTATTTGATACTGGTGCATCTGTGTCTATAGTGGCTAGGAAATTTGTTGATGCCATGAAATTGCCTACTGAAATCATGCCTAGGATATCCTTAGTGAAAACAGCAGGTAGTCAATGTCTTTTCACTAATGACCTAGCTAAGGATTGTGAGCTAGTAGTAGGAAAGACTAAGGTTATGACTAATCTGCTAGTGTTGGACATTCCTAAGTATGATTTAGTGCTGGGTATGAATTGGCTTGCTATGCATAACATAAGAATTGATTGTGCTAAGAGGGAAATCACATTGCCTGATGGTGAAGTGCATGCATTAGTGAATTCTAAGGAATTAGTGTATGAAATGCATGGCATGGAGCTAGAGGTATTAGATGAGATACCTGTGATTTCTGAGCATGATTACTGTTATGCATTGAATGAATTGCACTGTGATGAAGAAGTGGACAGAATACCTGTAGTGAGAGACTTTCCACAAGTCTTTCCTAAAGACCTGCCAGGTATTCCTCCACAAAGGGAGATTGAATTTGAAATCAAGCTGCAACCAAAAGCTAGTCCAATATCCATACCTCCTTACAGAATGCCAATCACAGAGATGAATAAGCTCAAGAAACAACTTGATGAACTTCTTGAAAAAGGGTTCATAAGGCCAAGTGTTTCACCATGGGGAGCTCCTGTTCTCTTTGTGAAAAAGAAGGATGGATCTTTGAGACTATGCATTGACTACAGGAAGTTTAATGTAGTGACTATCAAGAACAAGTATCCACTCCCTAGGATTGAGTATCTGTTTGGTCAACTCAAGGGAGCTAAGATCTTCTCCAAGATAGATTTGAGATCTGGATACTTCCAATTGAGAGTAAAGGAAGAGGACATTCCTAAGACTGCATTTAGGACCAGATATGGGCATTATGAGTACACAGTCATGCCGTTTGGTTTGACTAATGCCCCAGCTGCTTTCATGGACCTGATGAACAGGGTGTTCAGACCACATCTGGACAAATTTGTGGTTGTGTTCATTGATGACATCCTAGTGTATTCCAAGGATGAAAATGAACATGAACATCATCTAAAGATTGTCTTAAAGACTCTGTTGCAGCATCAGCTTTATGCCAAGTTATCCAAGTGTGAATTCTGGATATGGGAAGTGTCTTTCCTAGGACACATCATAGATGCACAAGGCCTTAAGGCAGACCCTGAAAAGGTCAAGGCAGTGCAAGAGTGGGAAAGACCAAAGACTGTGAAGGAAATCAGAAGTTTCCTAGGATTAGCTGGATACTACAGGAGATTTGTATCAGGCTTTTCCATGATTGCCTCAGTTCTTACTCATCTGACCAAGAAGGGTCAAAGATTTGAGTGGACTGAGAAGTGTGAAAAGAGTTTCCAGGAGCTCAAGCAGAGGTTGACTGAAGCTCTAGTATTGATTCTTCCTGATCGAAGTAAGCCCTACATCATATATACAGATGCATCTAGATCTGGGTTAGGTTGTGTGCTTATGCAAGACAGAAATGTCATTGCTTATGGGTCAAGGCAGTTAAGATCCCATGAGCAAAATTATCCTACCCATGACCTAGAACTGGCAGCAGTGATTTTTGCTCTAAAGCAATGGAGACATTACTTGATGGGTAGTTCCTTTGTGATCTACACTGACCATAAGAGCCTAAAGTACTTGTTCACTCAGAAAGAGTTGAACATGAGGCAAAGGAGATGGTTAGAGTACATCAAGGAGGAAGCCCAGTATACAGTACACAGAGGGCAAAGGCAATCTAGTCAGATGCCTTGAGCAGGAAGTACACAGGTACATCTTGAAAGGAGGATCCTTAGGGTGTGATGCTTAGCAAGATCCGAAGTCTACTATTATGCCTGAAAGGATCACAGGAGGCAAAATTATACCCATCCTGATCTGCAGTAAAGATTTCAGCTCTGAAGAAAAAGGTTCCTTGATATCAGTTCCTTTTGCCTACAAGCAAGGATTACTGTACTTCAAGGACCGAATATATGTGCCTAAAGGAGCAAAGGAGAAGGTTGGAGTACTTGAAGGAGCTATGAAGTTGCACTTATACAGGAAGTGAGGGCAAATGTATAAAGACTTGAAGACTCACTTTTGGTGCAGACATAAGTACTTATGTCTCCAAATGAAAGGAGGATGCCAGAGGCTAATCATGATGAGCAGAAGCCAGTCTACTATGCCTACAATACCTGGCACCAGTGGGAGGAAGTCCAAATTTACACATGGGCAATTCAGTCTGGGTGGATTGAAGAAGCCAAAGGCATGATATAGATGGCTCATTCTGAAAAAGGCTAAGGAAATGGAAAATGGTTCCTTGTATCAATCCTTTGCCTACAAGCAAGGACAGGACTAGTACTTACAAGGAGCCAAATCTATGTGCAGAGAGATTAAAGGCAGCCAATGAAAGGACCATAACCTATGTCAACAAAAGAAGGAGAGACTTAGAATTTGAGGTTGGTGACAATGTTTGGCTGAAAGTTGCACCAACCAAAGGCACTGTCAGATTTGACAAAAGAACCAAGTTAGCTCCAAGATACATCGGTCCTTATGAGATCTTGGATAGAGTTGGCAAGGTAGCATACAGGTTAGCTCTACCGCCAAGCATGTCAAGTGTTCATAATGTTTTTCACATCAGTATGCTTAAGAAGTGTCTATTGGACACAAAGCATGCTATTGTAGTGGAAGACATACAGTTGGAACCTAACTTGACATATGAAGAGAAACCTATAGCTATCTTAGCCAAGGATACCAGAAGGTTAAGAAACAAACATATTCCCATGGTTAAAGTTCAGTGGTCACACCACTCTGAAAGAGAAGCAACCTGGGAAACTGAAAAAGACCTTATGGAAAGGTATCCTGAAGAATACCCGAAGCTAAAGGCTATTTTGGAGGACCAAAATTTTTAAGGGGGGGAGGATTGTTACCACCTCACAAAATGGGAGAATTACAAGTGTGTCATAATGGCTAAAAACCATTATATTGTGTAATTCTCACCATAGTGATTGAAGTGTGGGGGGTAAAAGGCATGATCAACACCTCCTTAAAAGTGTTCCAAGTTGGTAACTTGGTCCCCAAGAAAAGCCTTAAGGATTGCTTGTTTGTCAAGCAACCTATGGACTTTTTTGTAAGGTTTTGGAAATTCGGGTACTCAATTGCAAAACTCTCAAGAAAGAGACTTGGAGAGTTATGGGAAGGATATGAATGGTATGAAAGTGCTATTGGAGGACCAAATTGCTCATGGAAGACAAGTTTGGACAAAGGAAACACTAAAGGCAATAAGGACCTAAATGTCCTAGTGTAAACCTTAAGGTGTTCAAGCTTTTGACTTAAGTCTAAGGGTGGAATTGTGGGGTTATCCCACCATGGGGGAGGCAGCCAAGACTTGATAATTAGTCAAAAATGTTGGGCACATGTGTACCAATGATTTTAAGACAAAGAAACCATAATTAGTGAGAAGGAAAATGACATAAAGCAAGGTTAAGCTTGTTAAGTGTGTTTTGGTGCCCTTAAGCTCATTTAAGGCCATTTAAGTGGCCAAATCACTTATCCCTCTCTCATTTTCGTCCTCCCCCAGCCCAAGAACACATCCATACTTCCTCCATAGCCACCACACCTTCAAACTTGCAATTGATTGAAATTGAAGGCAAAAGGAAGCAATTGGAAGCAAACTAGAGCTATTTCTTGCATACTTCAAGGATCAAGCTCGATTTTCAGCCTACCCACTTTGGTAAGGGTTCTCTTGCTCTCATGGGTTGTTTTCTGTATTTTCAAACATCCATGGAGCTAGGGCTAAGCTTGGAAGAGAGCCATGAGCTTGATGAACCAAGCTTAGTGAGGGGAGTGCACTTATTGAAGGTTTTGTGACCTAGTGTGAAGTGCACAAAGATGGCAGTAAAGTGAGGGTTTCTAGAGCCCAAAGTTAGTACTAACTACTGTTAAAATCCTCCTAAGACCAAGCATTAGCTTGAGGAGGGCTGCCATAGTGATTTGGTTATGTTTATTATGTGTTTTATGGACTAACCTATGGTATATGTTGCTGCCACATTTCATGTGTTTGTTGTTTGTGTTTGGCTGCTGCATTTGGTTGCTATATCTTGTATATATGCATTGTGGTTTTTGTGTTTTAGTGTCTTTGGATGCAGGTTTTAATGAGGATCACATTACCTTAAGAAACCAAGTGTTACCCTTACTAAGTTTCTCAATGAAACTTACTCCCCTCAATTCTGTCATTTCAGGTCCAGCAGAAAGATCACATTCAAACTGACATTTGTGGTTTGAGTTTTGATCTGAAATTTTAGGTACATGAACTTCCATATGTCTAGTTATGATCTGGAAGGTTTGGTGATTTTAGGAGCACATTTGGTATTTTCAATGGTGGTACTTATTGTGTTGTGTAGCAGCTGTCCGGCATCTTGTTTTTGGAGTCCATTGTGTCTCGGGCCTTCCTGTAACCTACGGTGCGTATTTAGCTGAGTTAAGATTATATTATAGTGCATGTATGCATGTACATGTCTGATGCGGGTCCAATTGGCGGAGCCAGCATCTCCACTGTGTGTAGTGGCGAGGGCAGCAGGGGGTCGTGGAGGTGTAGGCTAGTCCAGAAGGAAGACTGGTGTCTCAGGTGGATCACCTTAAGTGATGGCCGGCAGCTTCTTAGTCCCGTGACAGGGTGATGACGGGAAGGACCTCCGGTATGGGAGAGAGCCCGGAGGGGAGATTCTTCAGGGAGACCTGGCTGAAACACTCAGAAAACAGGGGTTAGGAGGCCTCCGGGGTGGTTTTCCGGGGGGGGGAACCTCCGACGCCGAAGTCAGTGCTTTTAGAGAGAAGGGGACATAGTAATAAGCACCAAAAGTTCTTGCCTGGCGCGTCTTTCTAAGGGCTGAAGGGAGAGTATTCAGGCGGAGGGAGGAGAGCGTCCTCTGTTTTTCGGCCTCTCTGTCCTCTTTTTCTCTCCAGAGGGCCCCCTGTCTGTGACCATTTCCCTGGTATATAAGGGAGGGGGTGATCCCTTCAGATTGTGGCACGTGTATGGACGGATGGTGTTCGTATTTTTGGGCGCGGGGGCCCCTAGTCGCCTGCTGGCTCCTCGGGCCACGAGCCGTGGTAAGTGTAGCCCGACGTGACAGGACGTTAGACTGCGACGGCGTGTCAGAGCGTGTCTGGAGGCGATGTGTCGGAGACGTATGCGAGTGGAGTGTCAGAGACTCCTTGATGGCTCTTGCCATACAACCGAGGTCCCTTTGGTTGATGTCTCACTTCGGGGTGAGGGGCCTTTTCCCGGAGTCAGACTGAAATTTTGGCGTCCCCATCTTCGGGGGGCTTTCTCCCGCAGAGGGTGGTTGGTCTTTCTCCCTCGAAGCTGGTTCGGTCGCTGTCCCGAAGGAGGCGCTACGCTGGCTCCCGAAGTTGGAATTGGTGAGCTACCGAGGTCATGTGCCTCAGGTGTATGACTTCCTTCACTCCGGAGTCCTTTCCGAGGTCGTATGCCTCAGGTGTCTGGCCCCCTCCTTCCCGTGGTCGGTAGGTGGTCAGGGCGATAGCACTTCGGCTATCACATGCCCCCTTGGAAAGGCCGAAGTGGAGACTTCGGCAAGTAGTCCTGTTGGTGTCCGTCTATCGCCCAATTGGCAGTTTTGACAGGACGACCTCGTGGACTCCCGGAGGCCCACGTGGTAGTATGTCCATTTCAGTCGAACAGGGCGGCACGGAGCCTTGAACCCCGGACCTTATGGATTTACACTCGGAGTATGACGTCGGTTGGGGAGGCACTTCGCCACCTAGGTGATAAGCCTTGTTCGGACAGATGTCATCTATCCATCCTTCGGTGTTCTCGAGATACCCAACTTTTTTATTTTTCCCGCCATAGGCTAGTGGACCGTCGTGTCTTGAAACTAGTCGTGCCAGTCTCAAGCAGCGTGCCCGGGTTTTCTGGATGTCAGAAAATGCGTCCTAGTTTCTCGTGACGGGCGACACATGGCAGGCATCTGCTGGGATGGGCACGCCTTTTCACACGCGAGGGGTAATTATGGCAACGTTTTGCCTTCGCGCAGCAGTTATGACACCCTTTTGGCTGCCCTTCCTCGATCTATAAAAGCCTCATCCTGTCATACTCTTCATTTGTGTTTTTCTTTGCTCTCACTTTGCTCTCGTCTGCTTCTGTGCCTTTTCTTCCTTTTTTGCGGTGGCTTTAGCGGCGGAGCGATTTCCGGCAACCTTTCATGACGGCGTCCTCAAACCTCGACTTCGGCAAGACTTTTGGTGGGTTCTGACTTCTAGAGTTCCTTCGGTTTCTGCTTTTCTTTTAGCTTCCCGAAGTCATTTTTCCTCTTTCCGAAGTCATTTTCAGTCAACCATGCCTATCCCCGAGAGCTGGCAACCTCTTATGTCTCACCCATGTTGCTCTACTTCTGAAAAATTAGAGAAGTGGAAGACCAAATTTTTCCTTCCTTCGTATGCCATCACAAGGTTACCCCACCTTGGTCAATTTAGCTTTATGAACTGGGGTGACGAGGTTACCATTTTTTGAGCCCAACTGAAGGCTGGACTTCGGTTTCCCCCTGCGAAGATGATTTGCGACTTTTGCCAATTTCATGGCATAGCCGTGAATCAGTTTCCTCCCAACTCATACTGCTATTTTAATGCCTTTTTCTGCATGTGTGGGATCTTCAGGGTAGAACCCCATTTCATCCTATTCATGCAGTATTACAAGCTCTATCCGGTTCCGAAGGGTGACTTTTATGTCATGCTACCTCGGGGATCTGGGAGCAAGAAATTTATGTTCACCTTCGCTACCAAGGATAGCTGGCGAGGGTGGCAAAGGAAGTTCTTCTTCCTGAAGGTGGCGAAGGCCTGGTTGCACGTCCCGACTAAGTGGGCTCGGGGAAAGCTGGAGATGGATGTCATGGATCCCAAGAAGCTGTTAACTCCTGAGTTGGCGGCGAGGTTTGGGAACTTTGACAGACGAGTCCGTGTTGTCGCCGATTGGGATGCCGAGGTCCCTCCACGCTCTCTCTACCCTTTCCCGATCATGTGGAAACTCATGACCGAGGATGTCTTTCGAGAGTTGGGGGTGGTTACGGAGCACAAAACGGATCTCGGCATGCCAGCTCCTGTTACCGAGGGGAAGAACTCTTGGCTGGTGAAGCTCCTTCGGAGCGAGCTCACTTACGAAGCCTTTTTTGAAAGTAAGTTTTTTTCAAAGTTTTTCAGTATAAGTGCCATGGACTCACACTGATGTTTTCCCTCTTTTTCAGAGATGGGCGACAAGTCTGCCGCCTACTACAAGTCTCTCTTCCTTGGTCAGGCCAAGAAGAGAGAACAAACAAAGAAGAGGCGCAAGACTTCTGGGAGCGGACCGTCTTCGGTCAAGAAGGCAAAGAAGGACACCCTTCTTCCCCCATCGGAGGACGTTTCGGAGGTCGGCGATGTCATTACTACTTCCACTAAGGCTGGTGATGTCATTGCAACTTTAACCAAGGTTGCAACTTTTTCCAAGCCTGAAACCCCCGGGGGGTTCTTGCCGAGGTGGCCGCTACTGCCTCTATGAGTCCCGTTACATCGGCGGATTTGCTAGGCTCTTTGGAGGATCCTTCTGCTGAAGAGTTAGAAAAACGCTAAAGGGCCAAAGGAAAACATACTCCCGCCGAAGTGGAGGAAGTCCGGGACTCTGATGACGACGTTGCTGAGGTTGCGCCAGGTTTGTCTCTTTTCTCCTGCAATCTTACATCTTTTATAACCAAAGAATTTTTACCTGATAAGATGTATGTTTCTTTTTGCAGAGGATCTAGTGCCCTCAGCTTGGATGGTTGAGCATGGCCGAAGGCGGGCTCTTCGGGATTCTCATGTCCCGAAGGACAAAGTCCCAAGGGAGCCATTCTGGTCTTTCACGGAGGACATGAACATGTTTTCCGAGGATTGCCGGGAGATGGCTCCCCAGATGGTGAGGGGCGTGCTTACTCAGGCATCCTTCAAGGCAGTCACCGAGGAGTGTGCCTCTGAGGATGCCCTTGCCGTAAAAGTTTCCGAACATGCTGCTCAGGTAATTCTTCAGGCTCTTCACTTTTCCTCCCCACTTTTTTTGTCTAAGTGTTTTGGCTTTTCTTGCACAAATTTCACTAAGTACCTTTCTTTTTTGCAGCTTTTGGGGTACAGTGGATACCTCCGAGCTTGGGCAGCAAAGCAGTCTTCGGTTCGAGCCTGGGCCGAAGACAAATTGGAGAAGGCCAAAGTCTTTTGTGCCAACTCGGTGCTGACAAACACCAAGTTGAGCCAAATATGCAAGGAGAATATTGCCAGTCTTCGGGAGGAATTCTTGAAGGGCCAAGAGGAGCTCTTGAAGGATTTTTCCAAGAAGATGTTCGACCTTGGCGACAAATTAGTCAGCCTGACTTCGGCCAACGAGACCCTTCAGAAAGAAAAAGAAGGGGAGTCTGCCCTCCTGGCGAAGGCAATGGCTGAAAATGCTGAACTCCAGGCCAAGGTTGACTCACTGAATGAGGGTTCGAAGAAGAAGAAGAAAACCGAGGAGCTGGAGAAGAAGATTTTTGACCTTCGGAAGGAGGTTTTGAATCTTCATAATGAGGCGGATGAGTTAGATGTTGAAAGAGACAAAGCCGTCCAGGCGACCAAGGTTGCTTTTCAGGACGGCTTCTGCCTAGCTCGTCATCAGTTTCTGAAGAAGTATCCGGACCTCGATCCTTCCTTTTTGGCTGCCATGGATATTCCCGGGGGGCCTCGGTGGACTTGGTCGAGAGTCGAGTTCCTCAACTTGCCATTTCCTCCTCCTGCACTGAAAGCGGCGGCGAAAGGCTCAGGAGCCGAAGCTTCCCATGACGCTGGGGTCTCTTAGATATTCTAGGACCTTTGCCTTCTTCTTTTTCTTTGTACTTTTCTTCTTGTAATCTTCTCCTTGTACCAAGACCTTCTTCAATGAATTTTCTCCTTCAATGAAATGTTCTTCCATAATTTGGCTAAGTCTTTTTTGAGTAATTTTTGTTTCCCAGTTTCCCAACCACTTTCGGTCAAGGGACTTCAGAAAAGTATTTCTTTGCCCGTTTCGTCGGCCATCCTTCGTGCAGAATGTCGCAGTTGGTGAAGTTCCCTTAGGTGAATTTTAGCCTACCCTTGCTAGCCGTGTTCGGTAGACTTGACCTCTTTTGGGCATATAACCCAACTGACTTCGGAAGGAACAGGAGACTTTCGGGAGTCCATACTTCAGCTTTGTTCGGCGAACATTCTTATGCAAGGGAAAACTTTCTGTACTTAGACAAATTTCTGGCTTGCACCATTTCTTGTCTAAAAATTCTAAGTATAGAATTTCTTTAAGGCGCCCGAGTGCCTTGTACTTTTCAGTTTTCCTTCTTCGGTGTTGCCAAGCTTGTATGCTCCCATTCGGACATCGTTTAGGACCAAATAAGGCCCTTTTTCGTTTGGCCGAAGTACCCCATAGGACGGTTTTCGGGGTTCTAATTCGGCCTTTCGGGGGCGAGGTCTCCTTTTCCTTATTCCTTTTGGCCTATCATGCAGACTTGCACTTATGGCCACCTTTTGCCGAAAAGGCTCTTCTTTCGGGCTCGGCCGCTTCTCAGTGTTTGACAACTGGGTCGAGCTCAGTTCTCAACCTGAGGACATTTCCTCTTTCGTCAAACATCTGTTATGCTGGCCGAACTACTTCCAATGGATAATGGCTTTCTGTACTGGGGATAAGTGAGAAAGGTGTGTCTCCCTTGGTCCCTCGGGGAGTCGTTTGATAACTCCTTAGTACAGTAGGAAGTTCTCCTGGCCACTTCCCTTTGCTTCTCTTTTAGTCCCTTAGTCCCTCTTTTGGCTACCTCTACTTGTCTATTGCTCGGAGGTTGAGCTAGTGGATGGAAGTGCCTTTTTATTCCGAGGTCGGTGACGAATTCTTGAAATCCTTTGTTCATGGGCTGGAAATCATTATTGGCCAGTGTCACCGTCGTTATGCCAAATCAGCATACTATGTTCTTCCAGACGAATTTTTGTGTTTCTTTTACCGGCATGGTCGCTAGGGGTCCTGCCTCATCCCACTCAGTGAAGTAGTACTCTGCTATCACGCAGAACTTCACATCTTCGGGTGCTGCCTGGAGTGGCTCGGTGTAATCTCTCCGAGGTTATCCGCTCCGAAGGCAGTCTTCGGGTGTTGGCGTGTCTCTGGCCATTTTCACACCTCCTGGATGAATTGTCCTGCACCCTTTTTACCGATATATCTTAATAACGGTGTTGCGTACCTTTGCCTGCATAGTTTTTCCTTAATCAGGAAATAT
>SMDT01002480.1:0-33731 GCA_005392925.1 Aquilaria sinensis
TTTCTTCATGGGTTTTCTTTGATTTCTCACTTGGTTCTTGGTTTAGATGTGTTTAGGAGTACGAAATCACTACGAAATCATGTTTGCATGTGGAAAAGGAGTTGGTTTGCTCATGGCCGAATCTTAGAAGCAAGGAAGAAGATGATGAACTTGGAAGAACGCCATGGCTGGTTTTTAGAGAGAAGGGAGAGCAAAGTGAGCTAGAGAGAGAGTGACGTAAGTGTTGAAATGATTTTGGGAGTGTATGGCCGGATGAATGCTTTGCAAAATGGAGGAGAAATGCACCAAAATGCATACTAAATGCACATTTAGGAGGAAGGCCAGCCATGTAATTCAAAGTGGGAGGAGATTTAGTCAAATGCAATAATTCTTGGACAAAAGAAAGTGGTGTCCCATCAAAACAACCCATTTGTTTAATTTTTTGGTATGGCCGAATTTTTGATTCGAATGGATGGGAGAATAGTCAAATGCTCATTAAAGAATTGATTTGACAACTGATGGTGATGAGAAATAAAATAATGTAAAGTGGGAGATAAAGACTAGTAAAAAATGATGGGCAAAATATTTGTTTATGGTGTTGGTTGGGTCAAATCCATGTGGGCAATTTAAATAATGTGGGTGGAGGCTTATGTGGCCATTTTAAATGGAAAAAATCATGGGTTGGCCGGCCATGGCTTAAAATGCCATGCAAAATGGTCTAATCCATCCTTTGGCCCTCCACCTTTCTTCAATTGTTCAATTGAGTCCTCCCACAAACTTTACCTTTGAACAATTGACTTCCTCAACTTTAATTTCCACCATTTTCATCACCAATACTCTTGGCCTAAGCCAAGCAATATTCCTAGAGTGTCCAACACTCATGAATGCCCATTCATTAATTAATTCCATGTCTCCTCAATTAAATTTGCTAAGTTTCCAAATTAGGAAACTTTTTATTTCCACTAATCCTCTTAACCTGATAATTAATCATTTAGCCCTTTCCGGGTGTAACAGCACTCCCCTCCTTAAGAAATTTGGTCCTCCAAATTTCCTAAGAGTCAAAATCATCCTGCTCAGGTAGCCTATAGTCTCTCACCAGGACACTGGTGGACTACCTTAACTGTCAAGCAGCCCCCTTTCTTGGCCATATAAATATCCATTATTCTCTCTCAAGATTTCAATTCTCTTTGTCAACTCCAGATTATATACTGGATAGCTCTCCTCATATGGCCTTATTTGCCTTGATCCACAAGTCATAGCTTGTTTCCCTTTTCTAAGACTCAGCCCATCTCATCAGTGATCAACTGATATTTCTTGGTAAAGTCTGGTAAAACCAGTATTGGGCTGCAGTCAATTTCTTCATAAGTCCCTCATACTGATGTTGCTTCCATTTCAAGATAACTTCAATCTTTCTCGGGATCAACAGCTAAATTATGCTCATTGATCAACTGTCCGAGGATTTCAATTTCCTTAGCCCAGAATTTGGCACTCAATTTGCATTCAACTCCTGTCATTTACCAGGCTTAGCACCACTCTTAGGTGCTCCTTATGGGCTTTTCATCTCTTGAGCACACCTATATGTCATTACTAGTGAGCCGTAATGGCATCACCGTATACTCAACGTGACCACTTTTAGTCCTGAAAGTTGTCTTTAAGACACTTTCTCCTCTGACTTTCGGCTAGAAATATCCAGGTTCGAGGTCCATCTTTTTCTTCCACATAAAGCACAATGCTTTCCAGGTAAATGTTCCTGGCCTTCAGAAATTTCCTTCTTGGTAACTTTCACATTCTGTCCTACATATCCCTACTGGGTCTAGGCACTTAAAACCTGGTATTTGGCTTAGTAGCCAAACTTTGCTCACTGTGAGCAGTCTGCCTTTCAGGCTCATTCCTGCTATATTCATTTCTGGGGTGGGCAGCAATATTATCTGCCATCAATTCATTCCTGGTATTTCTAACCAGGCGCACTTCAGTGCATACTTCTATCATTCATCAATTCATTCTCTTGACTAACTCGGCAGTATGCAATAACGAACTAATATCAAATTAAAGCTGATATTTCATAACTGTCAAATAAAATGTTACCTGTCAGGGTCTTTCTAACCCAATCTTGACCTGGTCCATTTCTTCATCAGCATCTTTAGCTCTTTTGACTTCATGGTCCTTCTGTGCTTTTCTTGAAGTCTCAATCTGGAATAGTCTTCCAGTATCCTTGAT
The DNA here is from genome assembly GCA_005392925.1 of Aquilaria sinensis. Lineage (NCBI taxonomy): Eukaryota > Viridiplantae > Streptophyta > Magnoliopsida > Malvales > Thymelaeaceae > Aquilaria > Aquilaria sinensis. The sequence continues at coordinate 2,197 of SMDT01002480.1, forward strand.
TTGTCTCTTCCTGCTCCCAGCATACTGATGTCCCTTCATAGCAATTGCCCTCTGTCATTAACCTCTCGGGGTCTTCTGCATTCCTTTCCTAATAGTATAGCCCTTTACCCAGTAACTCTGGGTGCAGCTCATAAAACAACCATTTCTGATTCTGTAGCATGGCTCTTGGCCATGAATCTTCCATGAGTCTCACCCGAAGCTCCATTTTGAGCTATCTTCTTTTCTCTGTTGGTATCTCTTTCTTGGCTCAAGTGCCAAGTTTTGTCCATCTATTTTTCTGGAAACCCCTTTTTACATTCTGCTGGTATTCCCAAGGCTTCTCAAGATTTGCCCTGTGGGCTACTTTTATTATCCTCTCTTGGCTTAAGCGCCAAACATCATCTGCTTCTCTTTCTAGATGGCTCCAGCTTCCTGCTGGTCTCATCTTTTATCCACTTTTTGTGATTGCCCTTTCGAGGTCCATTTCCACTACCAGGTACATTCCTGGTTTGGTCCTTAAACACTGTTCCAATGCCAGGGTATTCTGCATCATAGAATAGTAGTCCCTAGCTCGAACTGCTCTGAAAATCTATCTTAGCTCTGATCTCAGGCATCTCAGAGTTCTCTTTGTTTACAACTGCTCCTGTTTCTCATACAGCGGAGCATATCTGATTATTAAATCTCTGCTAGATCCAGGTACTTGTAACCTGGCGTTTGGCTTTTGGGCCAAACTAAGCTCTTAGGCTTCTGTCTACCTCTCAGGCACTTATGCCTGCATACCATCTTTAGGATGGACTAATGTTTTCCCTCTTTTGTCTTGGGAATTCTCTTTCCCTTATTCTCATCTGTTATGAGCTTTCCTATATTTCCAGCATTAGGTCCCCCTTTTCAGGTTGGCCCCTGCATTCTTTTCATGTCCAGTTCTTCTACTCTAGTCTTTCTTCCATTTCTGGATTTTCCTTTATTGCCCAGCAAGTTTTCTGGGGCTTATACCTGACCTGTTATTGTGGCTTTTCTCTTTCTAGCCTTCTTTTCACTATTAATTCTCTTTATTGCCCAGCATATTCTAGGGCATGCATTTAATCTCTGTCTCAGATCTGAATGCTCAATTACTGACACAACTCCGGCATTGCTTCCAATATTTCTTCTGGGTATCAAGACCCAGTAACAATCTGAGCATCAAGGCCTAGTAATCATCGCCTCAATGGCTCATTAGCCCCAACTTGGGCTTCGGGGACAAAGTCAGTACTCATTACCTCTGGCACAAAGCCAGGATATTCATTCCCTTTGGCACGTGGCCAGCATATTCACTTTTCATTGGCTCATAGCCAGCAAATACATATTCACTTTGGGCCTCTATTCACACTCTTCGTTCTCATCCTGTTCACAACAACAAAGCAAAGCACAATACACATATATGCGCAAAATTCATAAGTGACTCAACCTAGTGGACTTCCTATGTGGGAACAAGTCTATACTACCACAGTCACTGACCAGAACACTGGTCCTTCACTATAAATATGCTCTGACACCAAGCTGTCACGCCCACTACTGCCCCAGGCCCATTTGGGCCCAAATATCAAAGCTTGCAGCGGAAGTTATTCATTCAGAAGGGGCTTTATTATTCATTGCGAGCACCTACGGCGTGAGTCCAGGATCTATTCTGGTTCTAGCTTGATTGATTATTTACCTTCAATATGTTATCAGGGTGCTCTTTAGAGTCAAGCTAGTACCTAAGTGGGATTTCAAGTGTTCCATTCATGATTTTATCCTGCTTACATGCATTCTTCATCACAAAGCATACTTTATTCCAATTCAACATAAGCTTCTCCTGTAATATTTTCACATGCTCATTTCATCCAAGTTACATATAGCCATACACTTATTCCACTAAGTGCATCAGATGTGTGTCCATCAAGTGTACTATTTCAATGCATGGCAACCAAGAAGCCCATATTCCATTTCAAGTTTGAAAACCATATTTTCATATCCATGAGCATTCTGCCAATCTAGTACACATAACACAATCACCCATCAAGAATTCCACCTGTATGAATTCAAGCATACTTCTCATATAATCATCCTTTAAAGTCATCACCATCATAAATCATCATAATCATCTATCCAAGGCAAAATTCATCATCATAAGTCATCCAGAACTATGCCTATCCATAGAACAGCAAACAAGCATCACTTACTTGGAAAACATACCAAGGAATGCTTCATGTCTAAGTTTATCCAATGTTCATGTTTTACAGATCAAGTTTTCATAACTACTTAATCTGCAAACTAATATCACACGGAACACAATCCACCTATAGACCTTGTTCCCACAACTTCTAGACTCCATATCCTGCACAGGTAAGTCCACAACATTAGCTTGATCCACAAGCAATCTATACCACATAAGTCTCTTTGAACCAATGAATATATTGAGCAACACTATACACATACCCAACCCTTTAGCACATTGTAACGAGTACTCTGGTACTCTACGCTTGATCTATCAAGCCATCCATTTCCTGAAAAAGGTATAACAGGGCGGGTGAGTTATAAAACTCAGTAAGAATCCCGACGGCATCCAATGCCTAGTGAGGTAATTAACTCATGACTTTCAAAGTCATCATATGGCTTCCAAAGTCTAAACTTGCGCCAAGAATGTAATGGCAATTAATCCATATTCCTGCAAAGGAAAACACTAAAACAAAGAAAACACAAGATATAGCACAATAACAATAACAATAATAATATGGGTCAGCATGCACAAACAATTTCGAAGAAGCACGCAACTCAACACACACAACACTGTCCTCATAACATCATGTTCTATGTCATCGTGGCATCGCAAGCATTAGCATAATCCATGCCACTAATCCCGGCATGCCATTTACTTTTATAACCTACTGCGCGCTCCTTAGCTTGGGAATTGAGTTGGCCAAACTCAATTCCTAGCCCTAAATGCTTGCTAATTACTCATGAGTAAACCATAACCATAGTTGCCAAAGCATCACTACTTCATCCATTATGCACTTATGTGCCCAATTATTCAACTAAGAAAGTATCATGAGTCCTCACAAAAAGTAACAACCACATAGCCCTGACATGCACACCTATGGTCACTTGGTTCTTTGACCATCACATAGGGGCACTAATACTCACAATGAAAGGTCATGGAAAATATACCATGGAGTATGTGAGTATAGGGATTCTTACCACCATTTGTGTAACCTTTGGTCATTGCCTTTGCCTTGCTTTGCTTTGTTTGTTGTTGGAATTTTGCCATTTCCTTAATGGACCTATAAAGCCCAAAATACTAACAAGTTATTTAATTGCTTTCTATTAAACAAGAGAACCATAATTTACCAAGCATACTTGGTTTAACTTACTCAACCTCTACTTAAAGAGGTCAGGCCCAAATTAGCCTTTTCTGTGAATTGAGGCCCAATCTTCTGTGAACTTTGGCCTATATTGGCCTTTTCCTGGAAATCCAGGCCCAATTTGCACTTTTCTGGAGTTCAGGCCCTCTTGGCCTTTTCTGGAATTCTGGCCCAACTTGGCATTTCCAGGAATTCTGGCCCAACTTGGCCTTTCCATGAATTCTGGCCCAACTTGACCTTTCCAGGAACTCAGGCCCACTTGGCCTGTTCTGGAACTCAGGCCCAACTGGCCTTCTTTGGAACTTAGGCCCACTTGGCCTTTTAAGTTCTCTCAGGCCCACTTGGCCTTTTTTAATTCCCAGGCCCACTTGGCCTTTTAATTTATTTTTTTGGACTCGGCCCAACTTAGCATTTAGGCCCAATTTCCACCTTTTCAGGATTTCAGCCCAATTTAGTCTTTAGGCCCAATTTTATCTTTTCAGGATTTAGCCCATTTGCCAATAATGCCATTATGGCCCAAATAGCCCATTTAAGAGTTTCTGGACCAAGAACACTTGGTTTTCAATTTGGGCCTTCAAATTTATCTCTTGGCCGAATTTGTCCCATTATTTCCTTCTTTTGCTCAATTGAGTCCCACAAATTTTCTAAGGACCATTTATGCCAAGAACACTTGGCTAACACCAATTTTTCACCAACTTGTCCTTATGGCCGAATCTATCATCATACTTTCTTCACCATTTTGGCTTCACTTTTTACTAGGAACACCTAGATACCATGAACACATGGTTTACTCACATAACCACCAAAAATGGCACTAAGGCTGAAACTTCTCTTTGTTTCTTTCTTCACATTTACATAGGTACCATGAATACATGGTTTTGCACACATCTTCACAAAAGCACATCATGGCCGAATATATTCCTCCTTTTCCTTCTTTTATTTTTTGTTCCAAATGTCCTCTAGTAGCTCAAAAATGCCATGAACACATGGCTACACATGGCCAACATGCCAAGACATCAAAATCACTAAATGGCAGAATATTGCATTGCTTCTATAGCTCACAAAATTTCTTCTTTTCACCTCCATCTTTTGGCTAACACTTTGCATGTTCATAAGAACACATGTACTACTAAGAAAACTTGGTTTAAACCTTATGTGTGCCAAGATTACTACTTGGCCGAAACTTCTAGTGCTTCCATAGCTTACAAATCGTCTCCTTTTGCATCCATCTTTTGACCATTGTCTTGTATACGCACAAGGACTTTAATGATCCCAAGAACACTTGGAAAAATGCACATGCACGCCAAGATATCAACTTGGCCGAATCTACTCTTTGCTTTTTCTTCCATCCTTTGCTTGTTTTCTTCACATGGGTTTTTCTTCAATCTCTGCTTGATTTCTTCCTTTTCATGGCTTAAAAGTGCCATCCATGCCTTGAACTCTTAAGCGGAGTCGAAGAACACCAAGATCCTTCCATGGCCAAAAATCCAACTTGATTTCCTTGCAAAAATCCAACATAACCAAGTCATTAGAGAGTATCATCTAGCTCAAAACACATGAAATTACCAAGAAAAACTTGGTTCACTTACAACCTTGAACATGGCCGAATCTTGAGCTTGTTCTTCGTTGATGTTCTCCTTGTTTTTCTTGCTTCTCATTTCCTAGAAATGCCATGTATACTCATGAGCTCAAGAGTGAAGCTCAAGAACACCAACATCTTCTCAAGGCCGAAACTTCATAGCCATTTCTTCATGGGTTTTCTTTGATTTCTCACTTGGTTCTTGGTTTAGATGTGTTTAGGAGTACGAAATCACTACAAAATCGTGTTTCCATGTGGAAAAGGAGTTGGTTTGCTCATGGCCGAATCTTAGAAGCAAGGAAGAAGATGATGAACTTGGAAGAACGCCATGGCTGGCTTTTAGAGAGAAGGGAGAGCAAAGTGAGCTAGAGAGAGTGTGAGCTAAGTGTTGAAATGATTTTGGGAGTGTATGGCCGAATGTATGCTTTGCAAAATGGAGGAGAAATACACCAAAATGCATACTAAATGCACATTTAGGAGGAGGGCTGGCCATGTAATTCAAAGTGGGAGGAGATTTAGTCAAATGCAATAATTCTTGGACAAAAGAAGGTGGTGTCCCATCAAGAAAAGAAAACCCAATAAACAAATCCATTTGCTTCCTCCAAGGTGCCATTTTGTTTAATTTTTGTGGTATGGCCGAATTTTTGATTCAAATGGATGGGAGAATAGTCAATTGCTCATTAAAGCATGGATTGGACAAGTGATGGTGGGGAGAATTAAATAATGTAAAGTAGGAGACAAAGACTAGTAAAAAATGGTGGGCAAAATATTTGTTTATGGTGATGGTGGGGTCAAATCCATGTGGGCAAATTAAATAATGTGGGTGGAGGCTTATGTGGCCATTTTAAATAGCAAAATTCATGTGATGGCCGGCCATGGCACAATTTGCCATGAAAATTGGCCAAACTCACCTTTAGTCCTCCATCTTTCTTCAATTCTTCAATTGAGTCCCTCAACTTCATAATTTGCCATTTTCATCACCAAAACTCTTGGCCTAAGCCAAGAAAAATTCCAAGAGTGTCCAACACTCATTTATGCCCATTCCATAATTAATTTAAGATCTCCCAAGCTTACCAAGCTCAATTCCCAATTAGGAAAAATTTCCATGTCTCCTCAATTTAATTGCTAAGTTTCCAAATTAGGAAACTTTTTATTTCCACTAATCCTCTTAACCCGGTAATTAATCATTTAGCCCTTTCCGGGTGTAACATACTATGTAAGCAAGTCCCTACATGGCACCGAGATCAGGTACCCGTTACTCCAAGAACCAATCTATGCTTTAGTACTCGCAGGCAGAAGATTGTGACCTTACTTCCAAGGACACGCTATTACCGTCCGAAGTAACCTGCCTCTACGCGACGTAATGAAAAGAGTAGAGCATTCGGGAATATTATCAAAATGGTGTATTGAACTCGGAGAGTACGACATTACTTACGAGCCAAAAAGGGCAATAAAAGCCCAGGCACTGGCAGACTTCATTGTCAAAATCCCAAAAAATAAAGAATGCCAGAACCGCTGAGGAAGACCGAACAATGGTCAACCCAGAATGGAAGCCCTTTGTCGTTGGAGCATCAGGCGAAGGACACCAGGGCGCTAGAATAGTCCTTCGGGGACCCGAAGGCATAGAAGCCACTAAGGCAATCAAATTCAGTTTTGATGTTACCAATAACATCGCCGAATATGAGGCCCTTATAGTAGGACTGAAACTGGCCAGAAAAGTCGGCATAAAAGACCTCATGGCCCACAGTGACTCACAACTGGTAGTTCGGCAGACAAAAGGGGAATACGCGGCAAAGGATCCAACCTTGGCAAAATATCAGGATCTCGTCAAAAAACTCATTGGAGAGTTTGATTCGGTACAGATAAAAAACGTACCCCGAAGTGATAACGCTCAGGCTGATTCCTTAGCCAAATCCAAGGAACCCACTGAGGTGCTGAAGCAACCTAGCACAGAACTGATGTGCATAGCAACTTCGGGGGAAGGATGGCGAGATCCCATCAGGAAGTATCTAGCAACTACAGAACTCCCTAAGGATCCTAAAGAGGCCGCAAAAGTAAGAAAGCGCTTGGGAAGATACTTCCTCATTGGAGAAGAGCTATATAGACAAGGGTATGCGAGCCCCCTGCAAAAATGTATAGGCAAAGATGATGTCAGGACAATACTTGAAGAAGTCCATGAAGGGGCGTGTGGCTCCCATATAGGAACAGACGCCCTTGCTGGGGTACTACTCCGCCAAGGATACTTTTGGCCCACCATGAGGAAAGACGCAAGGCAGTTTGTCTAACGATGTGACAGCTGCCAAAGGCACGCCAACATCCAAAAGCTACCTTCGGAGAGGATAAACTCAGCAGATTATCCTTGTCCCTTCACCGTGTGGGGCATTGACCTCATCGAACCTCTTCCAAACACTGCTGGTGGGGTAAGGTTCTGCATAGTTGCGGTGGACTACTTAACTAAGTGGATAGAAACAGAGCCACTGGCATCAATCTCGGCTAAGGGTGCTCAAAAGTTTGTATGGAAGAACATCATATGTGAGGCGCCTCCTAAGTGCTTGGCCTAGGCCAAGGAGAACCAAGGAAATAAGAGAAAATAGAAAGGGGAGAGTAAGAGGAACTATGGAAACTAGTGCAGTGACCTAAGTGTAAAGTTTGAGACTTTCAGGGCCAAATTTCACATGAAAAGGAACTATGGAAAAATAGGCAGAAATCTAAGAAAGGGGATCAAATTGCACACTTGATTGAGGGCTACAATTAAAACTACAAACTTGGAATTGGAAGTTTCGACCATGCGAAAGTTAGTGGACTAGTAGTGTACTAAGCCAAATTGTGGGAGACAACAATGATTACTAGTCAAATTCTTGTCTACCATTGGTGTACTATTCACTAGTTACTAGTTAAGCTAACTAGTCCTTATTTAGTTACATGGCCGGTTTTACAAGGGAGATTTTGTGGCCTTGGTACTTGTGTTGTCTTGTGCTTGGCATAATGGGCCAAGAAATGACTTGAATGACATGTTGAACACAAGTTTTAAGGGCGGCATTGAGCACATGGGGAATGGGAAGCCACATTGCACCATGCAAACTTTTGGAAGGCCGAATTTAGCATTTTAGCTAACTAGACTTTAAGACTTTCGGCCGAAACTAGCCAAGACCATTTCCTTAGTTCATTTTCGGGTTTCCTTGTTCTTGTTGGCCGAGAGTTCTTCCTTGAGTGCTCATCCAAATTTCTCCTTGAAGTCAAGCTAATCTTGGAAGCTTTTGAAGAATTCAAGCTTGGGAGACTTGTTTCGGCCCTAGTTCACTTGGAAATCAAGCTTGTTCCTGAAGATTGAAGGAAGGCCGAGCCAAACTAAGCTAGGTTTGAGGTAACTTTGGAATCTCCTTGAATTCATGGTAGTTTTTCCATGTACAAGGGACCTTAGTGCTCAATTGAAGATATATTCAGTGAATTGAGCATTGGTTATGCTATTGTGGAAAACCTAGTCTCGGCCGAAAGTAATGGCTAAGTAATCTTGGTGTTCTTCATGAGTTCTATGGAAATTCGTCCATGATTGAAGTTAATTGTTGCCTATTGATCTTGTGCTAGGCAAATTGGAGAGAAGAACATCAAGTTGAGCAAGATTGTGCTTGGCTGAAAGGTATACCTTGAGGTAATTCATGTTCAACTCTTGATTACATGGCATTGATGCCATGAACTTTGATTAATGATATGTTGGTAAGTGTATGTTGGCTTAGAATTATGAAAAACGTTGGTGTGTGAAGTTGAGCTATATGGCCGAGAGTGAACATTACTTGAATATATGGTGATGGTACTATAAAACCATAGTCATTGATGATTTGATGTTTATGTGTGGAGTTAGTTGATAACGAACATGGTTATGTGAAAAAGGGGTATGTGGCCGAGAGCCTGAACTATTGAAGTTAAATGTTCTTTACTTAACGCATGGTAATTGTACCATGAGCAAGCCTTATAGATGATTGGAAGGTAATATAGTGAATAAAATGATGGGTAACCCATATGTATGTGAAAGTGAGCATCATGGCCGAAAGCTTGGTTTAGTGTGACATGGTGCATTTCACTTGGTTACTTGGTAATAATGCCATGGATGATGTTTATTGATGATTAGAATATCATGTGGTCTGTTAGAATGATGGGCAGCACATGTATATAAACTTGGGCCTTTTGGCCGAGAGCTTAAGTGTGTGTTGTAGTGTCCGTCATAGAAATCATGGTAGTTAGTCCATGGGTTTGTATTGTTAATGCCTATGTATTGTTATGATAGGCATTGTGGTTGAAGGACACTTGGACATTTGAAGTTGGCTTGAGACCGAGAGTTATTGAGGTAGGGTGCACTGGCACTTGATATTGCTTGGTATTATACACCATGGTTCAAGTGTCTAGAGTGACTAAGTGATGGTTAAAATTTTCCAAATGACCGTAGTTGCTTGATGGGCTTAATGTATATAGTTGGTTGTTTTATTGATTAGCTAATTAACTATGGTACATGTACTAGAAATGCAAGTAAATGTGGCCTATTTGCTTGGCATTTTGGGAGCTGCAAATGGAAATGGTATATTGGTAAGATTTGTGTGCAAGAAATGCACATGCGTACATGTATGGCTTATATGGCCGAGAGCAACAATGTGGAGTGTGTGTGTGTACTTGTGTGCTTTGGTGATTTTCTTGTGCATGCTAACCCCATTTATGGATTAATTGCTATGATTATATATTTTGTATATGTATATGCTTGGTTTTCTTGTCTTTGTGTTTGTTTTGCAGGTTGAGCTAACCAATTGTAGGTTAAGCTTTGAGTGAACACTCAGCTTAACTAAATAGACTCATTTGAGTTGTATATGTATATAAATGTGAATCCTACTGAGTTATACTCACTGCCCATTCCTTTGTTTCAGGCAAGGACATTCAGCCTGAGTAGTGCTTGCTTGTTTGTGCTTGTGTTTGCACTAATTTTGCTTAATTCCCAAGGTATGTGCCAATGTGTGCTTGGCTTGTCAATTTGGGATCATTACAAGTCTTATTTACCTATGGTTGGCCGAGACTTATAAGTTAAGTTTGCAGGTAGTTGGAGACTTGTCTAGGAGAGCTATGGATACCTGGACTGTGGCTTTGATCATAGTATTTTCCTTCATGACCATGAATCAGGCTATTGGGTTGGTGTTGAGGTGTGTGCTCCTGTATGGCATACTTAAGGTCATGTTTGACCATTAGGGGTCTTGGCATGTAATAACTTGGCATAAATGCTTTTGGTTTTATGGCATGTGTAGCCATGTTATGGTTGCTAGGTAGACTACCCTTTTGTGTTTATATGTGTAGTCTTTAATGCCTAGGCTTGTGATGCTTTTTTGGGTTTTGTATGCCAGGTTATGTATGGACTATGGATGGCATTATGCTTGCTTATGTTTGCTGGATATTATGGGCCAAGGTTTGGCACCTTTATGTGAATAGTATGGGCCTTGCCTCATGAAAATGTTGTCCATAATTATATGTACCTTAGTTGGCCGAGAGCATCATGCACATTTTACATGTGGTTTTCAAATCTAAACCAACTTTATGGGCTTCTCGGTTGTCATATAGGTAGTACACTTGATTGCACACCATGTATGCACTTAAAATTGCATTAAGTGTTGCCTTGCTTGTCATGCAAGTAATCAATTGAAACCTTGCTTGTTGTGCAAGTTAGGGGTTTTGGGCCTTGCCCTTGCTGCAAGTTGTTAATGGAACTTTGTTAAAGCCACCTGGGCCACCTCCCAGGCCTCTTAACTTAAGAAAATAAGACTTAAAAGTTGCCTTTGCTTGCTAGGCCGAGAGCTAGGAACCTAATTATGGAGTTGGGCTTGTGAGCTAGTTTAGGAACTTTTAGGCCAGGGCCTGAGTGAGGTGTGACAGGCTTTGTTTGGTATCAGAGCCTGCTTGATACTATGATCAGAGTTTAGCCTAGACAGAGTCTCCTTTAGGGCTAACTCATATAAGACTTGTATTATTTTGGATAATTGTGAATATCTGCAATTGAAAGTGCAGGATGAGAACCAGAGGCAGGGATAGGAGTTCCCTGAGACAGGAAGAAGAAACTGCAGCCCATCATGTAGAGGGATTGCAGGAAAATGTGCCTGAGACCTAGGCAGAAGAAATGGGTCATATTGGGGCTGAAGAGCCCACTGCCAGGTACCAAGCACCTGGGCCAAGCAGAGACAGACAAGAGAGAATGAAAATGATGATGGAGTCACTACATGCCACAGTGGCTCAGTTAGTGCTGGGAATGCAATCCTTGGCTAGAGGCGATGCCCAGAATCAGGAAGAAGTGGAACCAGCAGAAGCAGTAGGTAGGAGAAGAAGAAGGCCTGGAAAAGAGCCAGTAGGCTATGATCAGTCCAGCAGAGCTGGAGGAAACCAAGATGAGGAAGAGGCAGATGAGTAGAGGCGACACCCAATGGCCAAAAGGATGAGGTCAGAGGTGAGGCAGGAGCCCAGAATTGAGGAGGAAGAGGAGGATGACAGCCCAGATATTGAGGAGAGAGATGCATACATATACTCCAGAGGGATTGAACCCTCTATTGAGGAAACCACACTCAAGGGCAGGTCAAGCAGATCATCCAAGGGTAAATCCAGTAGCAGAGAAGAGAGTAGGAGAAGGTATAGTAGAGGAGGACTAAAGTAGGGCCAGTTGGAGGGATTCCTGGCACTGAAACCTCCAGTCTTTAGAGGAGGATGTGACCTAGAGGAGGCAGAGTTCTGGGTATATCAGTTAGAGAAGATACTGGAAAGGATAGAGGTTACCTCCGCACAGAGAGTATTGCTAGCCACTTTCAGACTGGAGAGGAATGCAGAACTCTGGTGGAGGGCAGTATAGAGGAGTTACCAAGAGAGGAACCTGAGGAGACATCTAGACAGGAGGAGGTCTATGAGGTGGGCTGATTTTGTCAGGGTCTTTCGGCAGCAGTATGTTAGTGAGGCACAGAGAGACCAGAAACAGGTTGAATTTGATCAACTGGAGCAAGGGAACCTCAGTGTGCTGGAGTATGAGCAGAGGTTCAACAGTTTGATCAGATATGCCCCACAATATGAAGGGCAGGAGGAGCTGAGAACAAAAAGGTTCATCAGGGGGCTGAGACCAGAACTGAGGCAGATCCTCAGAGCAATTGGGGCCAGAGACTACTATACAGTCATGCAGAGTGCTTTGGCTCTGGAGCAGGAATTCCAAGAACAGTTTAAATGTGGGCCTGGAAGTGGTAGTAGAACAAAGAAGGGACAGATATCAAAAAGGCCGAGAGAAGAGAGGGATGCAGGAGGAAGCAGAAAGGAAAACAGGAAGGACAGAGGACCACAGTCACAGCCGTATGGCCCTCAGTGTAGCACTTGTGGGAAGTTTCATGGCAACAAGCCATGCTTTAAGGCTTCCACAGGGTGCCATAGATGTGGTGCCCCAGACCACTGGGTGAAGGAATGCCCAAAAAGGGGTGAAGGCAACAAGAAATTGCTGGGAACTTTTAGTCCTAGAGGACCTAGGGGCCAGCTGCCCATGCCCCAGCTGAGGACTCAGGGGCTAGCCCAACGTGGGAGGCCAGCGTCCAGAGTTCCTCAGGAGCAGAGAAGGCCTGGTACTCTTCCAGGAAGGGTGTTTCAACTGGAATCTTCCAGGAGAGGACAAGAAACACCAGAGGCTGAGAATGCTGAGAGAGAGACTAGTCAGCAAATGACTAGCAGAAGGGCCTTAAAAGGTACAATTTACCTTAATAACCAATTAGTATCTGTTCTATTTGATACTGGAGCTTCATTGTCTATAATAGCTACAAGTATAGTTAAGGCCATGAATCTAGAAGTAAAGTATATGGACAACATGTACTTGGTAAGAACAGCTGGCAATGAAATTTTGTTTGCCTACTACATGGTAGAAAACTGTGAGATACAGATAGGCAAGCTGAAACTGAGAACTAACCTCATAGTGTTGGAGACACATGGCTATGATGTGATTTTGGGCATGAACTGGTTAGAAGAGAATCGAGTCATTATTGATTGTCAGGCCAGACAATTATTATTGCCTGGTGGGACAGTATATGATTTGAGTAAGCCCTTAGAGTTGGCTATGGACTGCCACATAAAATTGCTGGAGATAACAACTCCAGAAGGTGAGCAGGATTGCCTGGTACTGAATGACCAGGAAATATCTGATGAACTTAGAAAAATACCCATAGTTCAAGATTTCCCAGGGGTCTTTCCTACAGACTTACCTGGTTTGCCACCCTTAAGGGAGGTGGAATTTGAAATTAAGCTAGTACCCGGAGCAGCACCAGTATCTACTGCTCCTTATAGAATGGCAGTGCCTGAGATGGTAGAACTCAGGAAACAGTTGGATGAATGTGTCTCCTTGGGGAGCACGTGTGTTATTTGTGAAACAGAAGGATGGAACCCTTAGACTCTATATTGATTACAGAAAGTTGAATGCATTGACCATAAAGAATAAGTACCCTCTCCCAAGGATAGAGGATTTGTTCGATCAATTAAAAGGAGCAAGAGTGTTCTCCAAAATTGATCTAAGGTCTGGATATTTCCAGCTAAGGGTAAAGGAGGAGGACATACCTAAGACTGCTTTCAGGACTAGGTATGGTCATTTTGAATATACAGTGATGCCATTTGGGCTCACTAATGCACCTGCATTCTTTATGGACTTGATGCAGAGGGTGTTCAGGGCACACCTGGACCACTTTGTGGTGGTGTTCATTGATGATATCTTGGTATATTCCAAAGATGATTTGCGACTTTTGCCAATTCCATGGCATAGCCGTGAATTAGCTTCCACCCAACTCTTATTGTTATTTTAACGCCTTTCTCTACATGTGTGGGGTTTTCAAGGTTGAACCCCACTTCATCCTTTTCATGCAGTATTACAAGCTCTATCCGGTCCCGAAGGGTGGCTTTTTATTTCATGCTGCCTCGGGGATCGAGGAGCAAAAAATATATGTTCACCTTCGGCACGAAGGATAGTTGGCGATGGTGGCAAAGGAAGTTCTTCTTCCTGAAGGTGGCAGAGGCATGGTCGGGTATGCCGACTAGGTGGGCTCGGGGAAAGCTGGAGACGGACATCATTGACCCAAAAAAGTTGCTAACTCCTGAGTTGGCGGCTAGATTTGTGGACTTCAACAACCACATCCGGGCTGTCGCCGATTGGGATGCTGAGGTCCCACCTCAATCCTTGTATCCCTTCACCATGAAATAGGACCTCATGACCGAGGAGGTCCTCCGGGAGCTGAGGGTGCTAAAGGAGCACAAGACGGACCTTGGCATGCCAGCTCCCGCCGCCGACGAGAAGGGGTCCTGGCTGGTGAAGCTCCTTCGGGGAGAGCTCTCTTTTGAAGCCCTTTTTGAAAGTAAGTTTCTTTTCAGTTTTTTAGTATAAGTATCATTTTGGACTTACACTGATATTTTCCTTCTTTTTCAGAGATGGGCGATCAGTTGGCCGCGTTCTACAAATCCCTCTTTCTCAGTTAAGCCGAGATGGGGGAGCAAACGAAGAATGGGGCCCCGAAGTGGCGCAAAACATCTGGGGCCGGCCCATCTTCGGCGAAAAGGGAGAAGAAGGCCCCCTTCCCCCGTCTCCCGAGGATGTTGCCGAGGCCGAGGACCTGCCCGAGGTCCAAGCAATTCTTCCGCCAGAGCCTGCCATTAGCTCCATCGTCCAGAGTCCCGCTACTTCGGCAGATCTTCTGGGCTTTTTGGCAGAAGGTCCTTCTGCCGTGGATCTTGAGGAGCGCCGAAGAAGTAAGGGAAAACATATCCCAGCCGAGGTGGAGGAGGTTCGGGGCTCCGACGACGACGTTGCCAAGGTGCCGGCAGGTTTGTTTCTTAATCAATCGTCAGTGTTCTCATTCTTGTGACTTAAAGATCAATGCCTTAATGGAATTTTTCTTTGGCTTTGTAGAGGAAATGGCGCCCTTCTCATGGATGGTGGAGCATGCTCGGAGGCATGCCCTTCGGGATTCCCATGTCCCGAAGGATAAAATCCCGATGGAGCCTTTCTAGGCTTTCACGGAGGACATGAATTTGTTCTCCGATGACTGCCAGCAGATGGCCCCTCAGATGGTGAGGGGGGTTCTCACTCAGGCTTCCTTCAAAACGGTTGCCGAAGAATGCGCGAACGAAGAGGTTCTCGCCGCTAAAATGTCTGAGCATGCTGCCCAGGTATCCTTCAGGCCCTTTATGAAATTTTCTTCCCAACTTCTTCTAAGTGTTCAGTTTTCCTTGCGTAATTTTGACTAAGTGTTTTCCTCACTTTTTATAGCTCCTGGGGTATAGTGGATACTTCCAAGCCTGGGCAGCAAAACAGTCTTCAGTCCGAGCCTAGGCCGAAGATCGCCTAGAGAATACTAAAGTCTTCTACGCCAACTCGGTTGTCAAGAACGCCGAGTTGAGCCGAATAGCCAAGAAGGAGGTCGCCAAGCTTTGGGAGGAATTCCTGAAGGGCCAGCAAGATCTCCTGAAGGATGTTTCCCAAAAAATGTCCGACCTCGACGCGAAGGTCATCAAATTGACTTCAGTGAGCAAGGCTTATCAAAAGGAGAAGGAAGAAGACTCTGCTCTCTTGGCGAAGGCCCTTGTTGACAACGCCGCCCTTTAAACCGAGGTTGAGGCTTTGAAGAAGGCGACAAAGAAGAAGAAAAAGATGAAGAAATTGGAGAATGAGGTGGCCGATCCAGAAAGTGAAGTGGAAGAGCTAGGGGTCCAATTGGACCAGGCCAACCAGGCAACCAAGGTTGGCTTCCAAGACAGTTTCTGTCTAGCTTGACACCAAGTCCTGGCCAAGCACCCAAGCCTCGACCTCTCCTTCCTGGCTGCCCTGAACATTCCCGAGGGACCTCGCTGGACTTGGTCTAAAATCGAGTTTCTGAACCTCCTTTTTGCCTCTCCTCTGGCGCCGATGGTGACGGCTAAGGACAAAGGGGAAGGAGCATCTCACGACGCTGGGGTCCCTTACACATCTTAGGGCTTTACTTCTTCTTCTTCTTCTTTTTTGTAGCCTTTTCCTTGTAACTTCCTCCTTGTAATAAGGCCTTCTTAATAATACTTTGTCTTTCAAAATTTGGCTAAGTCCCCAATAACTTTTGTCTCCAAGGGTTTTCTTGACCACTTTCGGCCTGGGGCCCTCAGTAAAACACTAACTTTGTGAGAATGCTAACTTTGGCGAATTCCTTAAGTCAATAATTGACTTACTTTCTATATAAGTGTTCGGTTGATGCGTTCTTCGGGGAAAATGACTTGATAAACTTTGGAGGAAAAATTCCATTTCACAAGTACTTATCTGCATTTTATTTGGTAGGATTCCTTTGGTGGAGTTATTCTTCCAGAAAATTTCTTTGTACTCAGAAAAATTTCTAACTGTACAATTTCTCAATGAGTTTTTTTTTTTAAGCATAGAACTTCTTCAAGGCATCCGAATGCCAAGTATTTTTTAGTTCTCCACCTTCAGGATCACCGAGCTTATGGACTCCTTTTCGAACTTCATCGAGGACCAGATAAGGTCCCTCCCAGTTAGCTCGAAGTACTTTGTGAGATGGTCTTCGGGGTTCAAACTCAGCCTTAAGTCTCCCTTTTTGATTTCTTTTTACCTGACGTGTAAGTTTGCGGCCATAGCCACTTTTTGCTGGAAGGCTTTTCTCCTGAGCTCGGCCACTTTTCTGTGTTCGTCCATTAGGTCAAGATTAATTCTCAATCCGAGGTCATTCCCTTCTTTGGTGAACACTTGTACCCCGACCGATGGCTGGACTACCTTAATGGGGACAATGGCCTCTTTGCCGAAGACAAGTGAAAAAGGCATTTCACCTGTGGCTCTTCGGGGCGTTGTCCAGTAACTCTATAGCATGCTAGGAAGTTCCTCTGGCCATTTTCCCTTTGCCTCCCCTAATCTCTTTTTCAGGCCGTTTTTTATGGTTCTGTTGGATACCTCTACCTACCCGTTACTTTACCGGGGTGAAGTGTAGCTTAATGCCGAGGTTAGCCACAAATTCTTGAAATGCCTTGTCCATGAACTGGGTGCCATTGTCAGCCATTATTACCCTTGGCATGCCGAATCGACATATGATGTTCTTCCAAACAAATTTTTGTATGTCTTTTGCCGAAATTATTGCCAGGGGCTCTGCCTCGACCCATTTAGTGAAGTAATCTACTGCAATTACGCAGAACTTCACTCCTCCAGGTGCAGCTGGGAGTGGCCCGATGAGGTCAATGCCCCATACTGCAAATGGACAGGGATAGTTGGCCGAGGTTATTAACTCCGAGGGTAGCCTCTGGACATTGGCGTGTCTTTGGCACTTGTCGCATTTTTGGACAAATTTCCTTGCATCCTTCCTTAGGGTAGGCCAAAAGTAACCTTGGCGAATTATCACTTCGGCAAGGGCATCCTTTCCTATGTGGGAACCACAGGTCCCCTCATGAACTTCTTCAAGGATTGTTCTGACATCCTCTTCACTCACGCACCTCTGCAAGGGACTTGCATACCCTTGTCTATACAATTCTTCCCCGATGAAGAAGTTGTTGTGTTAGGCACCTCCTAAGTGCTTGGCTTAGGCCAAGGAGAACAAAGGAAAACAAGGAAAAATAAAAAGAAAGAGTGAGGGGAACTATGAAAACTAGTACAGTGACCTATGTGCAAAACTGGAAACCTTCAGACCTTAACTGCACATAGAAACTAGACTATGGGAAAGCTGACAGAAAACAGAGAAAGGGGATCAAATTGTACACTTAGATGAGTGGTACAATTAAAACTACAAACTTAAAGTTGGCATATTCGGCCATGCAAGTTTTTAAGGTGACTAGTGCCATACTAAGCCAAATTATGGGAGACAACAATGATTACTAATCAAATCTTGTCTACCACTAAAGTACTATTCACTAGTTAACTAGTTAAACTAACTAGTTTGTTGTCTAGTTATATGGCCGGTTATTCATGGGCAATTATAGTACTTTGGTACTTGTGTTGTGTTGTGCATGGCATTATGGGCCATGAAGTGACTTAAATGTCCATTTAGACACAAGTTTTAAGGGCAGCATTGTGATTATATGGATTTGAGGGCTACATTGTCTCATGCAAATTAATGGAAGCCAAAGTTAGCATTTTAGCTAACTAAAACCCAAGTCATTTCGGCTGAAACTAGTCAAGACATTTACCTTGACATTTTGGGCTTATTTCTTTCCTTGGCCGAAAGCTTGTCTAGCTCATGTTCTTGAGTTCTCTCAAACTTGGTCTTGGTTTCAAGATTCATTGAAGGAGTGTGGAGCTTGGGTAAAGGATTCAATCTTGGGAGCTTCATTTCGGTGCTAGACTACTTCAATTTCAAGTTTGAACTTGAAGAATTAAGAAGGGCCGAATCAACCAAGCTAGGGTTTTTAGGTAACTTTGGTATTTCCTTGAATCCATGGTATTTTCTTCCATGAACAAGGGATTTAGGAGCACAATTGTTGTTAGATTGAGTTAATTGAACAAGCTTGGTGTTGGTTTGTAAGCCCATTGTTGGCCGAATGTGTTGGATGAATGAACTTGATGTTCTTCTTCATTTCCATGGAAATTAATCCATGACTAAGTGTTGTTGTTGCCTATTTGTTCTTGTGCTAGGCAAGTTTGAGTGAAGAACATCAAGTTGAGCAAGTTGGAGTTTGGCCGAAAGGTGCATTTTGAGGTAATTGTGTGTTCCTCATTTGATTACATGGTATTAGTGCCATGAACATTGTTTAGTGATGAGTAGATGATCATATGTTGGATTAGAATGATGAAGAACATTAGTGTGTGAAGTTGGGCTTTATGGCCGAGGGCTTGAAGTAGTATAATTTGATGTCCATTGATTGAATACATGGTAATGATGCCATGAACAATTGTTTATTGGTGATTTGGTGACTATATGATGGACTAAATTGATGAAGAACATTGTTATGTGAAAAAGGGCATTATGGCCGAGGGCTTGAAGTAGAGTTAATTGGTGCTCATTACTTGATTATATGCTATTGGTGCCATAAATATTGATCATTGATGATTAGGTGTTTATGTAATGGGCTAGTTTGGTAAAGAACACTATTGTGTGAAATGGGCAATGTGGCCGAAAGCTTGGATTAGTGTAATTAGGTGTTGTTCACTTGATTACATGGTAAATGTGCTATGAACAAGCTTCATTTGATGATGGTTGTTGATCATGTATTGAGTTAGATTGATGGGTAGCACATATATATATGAAATTGGGCATTTTTGGCCGAGAGCTTAAGCTTGTGTATTGTATGGTGTTCTTCATTGAAATACATGGTAATTAGTCCATGAGTATGTGTTGTTGATGCCTATGTGATTGTTATGGTAGGCATTGTGATTGAGGAACACTTGGGCACTTGAAGCTTGGTTGTGACCGAGAGCTATTGAGGTAGGGTTCACTGGCACTTGATATTGCTTGGTAATATATCTACCATGGTTCAAGTGTTTAGAGTGGCTAAGTGATGGTTAAAATTTTCCAAATGACCTTAGTTGCTTGATGGGCTTTAAAGTTTTTCACTTGGTTGAATTGTTGATTAGCTAATTGACTAGTGTACATGTACTAGAAATGCAAGTAAATGTGGCCTATTTGCTTGGCATTTTGGAGCTCTAAGTGGAAGTAAGTTGTTTGATGGTGGTTTGTGTGCATTGTGCACATGGGTACATGTATGGTTTATTATGGCCGAGAGCAACAATGTGGAGTGTGTGTGTGTACTTGTGTGCTTTGGTGTTTCCATGTGCTTGCTAACCCCACTTATGATACTATAGTATGTATATGCTTGGTTTCTTTGTCTTTGTGTTTGTTTTGCAGGCAAAGCTAGCAGTTGGGAGGTTAAGCTTTGAGTGATTACTCAGCTTAACTAAATAGACTCAATTTGAGTTGTATATGTATATAAGTGAATCCTACTGAGTTATACTCACTGCCCATCCTTTTATTTTCAGGCAAGGATATTCGGCCTGAGTAGTGCTAGCTTGCTTGTTGCTTGTGTTTTGCACTAATTTGCTTAGTTTCCAAGGTATGTGCCAATGTGTGCTTGGCTTATCATTTTAGGTTCATTACAAGTCTTATATATATGGTTGGCCGAGACTTATGAGCTAAGTTTGCAGGCTGTAGTTGGAGACTTGTCTAGGAGGGCTATGGATACTTGGACTGTGGCTTTGATCATAGTATTTTCTTTCATGACAATGAATCAGGCTATTGGGTTGGTGCTACAGTGTGTACTTTTGTATGGCATACTTAAGGTTATGTTTGACCACTAGTGGTCTTGGTATGTAATAACTTGGCATGTTTAGCTTTTGGGATTCATGGCATGTAGCCATGTTGGACACTAGGTAGACTACTCTTTTGTGTACATATATGTAGTCCTTGGTGCCTAGACTTGTGTTGGTTTTGTTGGGTTTGTATGCCAAGTTATGCATGACTTATGGATGGCAATATGCCTGTACTTGGATGTTGAATGTTTTGGGCCAATGTTTGGCACTTTTATGTGAATAGTTATGAGCCTAAACTTATGGAAATGTGGTGCACTACTATATGTTTGTGTGTTGGCCGAGAGCATCATGTGCATAGTAACTTGTGGTTTTCAAAATCTAAACCAATAATGTGGCTTCTTGGTTGTCATATAAGTAGCACACATGATTGCACACCAATTATGCACTTAAAACTCCATTAAGTGTTGCCTTGCTTGAGATGCAAGTAATCAATTAAAGCCTTGCTTGTTGTGCAAGTTAGTGGTATTGGGCCTTGCTTTTGCTGCAAGTAACTGTTGGGTTGTTTAAAAGCCTCCTGGGCCACCTCCCAGGCTTCTCACCTAAGAAAATAAAAAAAAAATAAGACAGGCTTCTCACCTTAAGAAAATAAGACTTAAGGTTATCCATTGCTTGTTTGGCCGAATTGAAGACTTTAGTGTTAAAGTGGGTTTGGGAGTTAAACCTTGGAACTTATGGGCCAGGGCCTGAGTGAGGTGTGACATGTTTGGGTTTCGGGAGCCAAACAAGCGCAGTCAGCGGAATTTAACCGAAACCCTCTTAGGATCTAAGAGAAACTGGGTAAACCGGGTGTTCGAAAATTTCATACCTAATTTCAGTTGAGATCTCTCACTCAACTGTAGAGTCGAATCACAAAACCTGAACAGTTGACGTGTTCAGGCTCTCTATGGTATCCACACGAGCCTCTCGGGATCACCATGCTTCCACCACATCCCAGCAGATGCGTTTCTCTTGCGCTCGCAGTGCTAGCTTGCGTCCTCCAAGGAATTGCAATAGAAGAGTACGGCTGTCCTTTTGGGAGGCTAGGGCAAGGAGACCTGCGAATTTCTCACTAAAAGTTGTATTTATAGTGAGACTCAACTTCCAGGCCTAATGGGTTTCAAAACCCTAATCTAATTAGGATTTAATTTCGGGCTTAATAATGGCTCAACTCCTTGGCCCATTATTAATACGAAATTAAAGTGAAACCATAACCCAAATAATTAGCCCATGCACTCTAATGATCCAAATAGCTCTATGTGTGCAACCCAATAGGCTCTTGCCATGTTGGCTATGATCATAAATCACATTTATGATCATAAATAAATGAGTGGTGTCTAGCAACACATCATTGCTACCCAAGTGACAAGATTGTCGGTGAATCGACTAAACCTTTATGATCATCACCGATATATGTCATTGTCCCTTTGTCCAAGATATCAAGACTAAGCACGAGACATGGAATGTGTCACTCTCGTATAGCCCAATCTTTGGTTTCTTGATTACTGAGTAGACCAACTTAAACTGATGACTTTGATATCGTATATCAACTCATCGGAGCATGGCCATGCATTTTCTAAGTCTCACTCTATCAAGGGGCCCGAAGATATCACTCCCATTACATAGGAGGGACAAATCCCATCTTGATCATACAAATCCCTCCGCATGATATGTGACATACCCAATGACCTCCTTCAAGTTCACTCAGTTACGAGCAACAAAGGAAAGTATCAAAGTATGTGACTCACATGTAGGGAACCTTGATGATCTTAGGTCGAAGGACTACATATACCATGATCACTATGAGAATCACTTATGACACTCATATAACGATCCATGTAGTGTTCTCATGGTGGGTCGGTCCAGTACACAAGTTCTCCAACTTGTACCGATATGTAGACTACATATCTCATATTAGTCTCCACATATGCTAGTCATTATGTATTATTGCAACCCATTCCACAATAATACTAGACTAGGGACGTTTAAGAATATCATTATTCTAGGGTTACAATTATGTTTATTACGTTACGCAAGAAAAGAAACCAAAACAACAAACATAATTGCTGGATTAATGCCTAAATAAAATATCATGACTCAATGTGCAAAAATACAATTATCTCATGATTGGCTTTTGGGCACAACACTAACTAACTATTAAGTAGTATCTCCCGGAGCGCTTTCACACTTTTGCGGCCTTGGCAGGGTCTTTGGGTAATACCGAAGTTGCCAGGTATTTTTTTATGGAATCTTGCCATCCTGCTTCCGAGGTTGCTATGCACATTAGCTCCGTGCTAGGTTGTTTTAGCACCTCGGTAGGTTCCTTGGATTTGGCCAAGGTATCGGCTTGAGCGTTATCTCTTCGGGGCACATTTTCTATTTGTACCGAATCGAACTCTTTAATGAGCTCCTTGACGAGGTCGTGGTATTTTGCCAAGGTTGGATCCTTTGCAGCGTAATCTCCTTTCATCTGCCGGACTACTAGCTGCGAGTCGCTGTGGGCCTTAAGGTTTCTTACACCGACTCTTCTGGCCAGCTTTAGTCCTGCTATGAGGGCTTCATATTCAGCGATGTTATTGGTGACATCAAAACTGAATTTGATGGCTTTGGTAGCTTCCATGCCTTCGGGCCCCCAAAGGACCACGCCAGCGCCTTGGTGTTCGGCGCCTGAGGCTCCATCGACGAAGAGTTTCCACTCAGGTTCAGTCCTTATCAGATCTTCCGAGGTGACTTCAGCATCCTCGATTCCTGGAATTTCGACGATGAAGTCTGCCAATGCTTGGGCCTTTATTGCTCTTCTTGGCTCATAAGTGATGTCATACTCTCCGAGCTCGATACACCATTTTGACAACCTTCCCGAATGCTCTACCTTTTTCATTATGTCACGTAGAGGTAGGTTACTTCGGACAATGATGGGATGTCCTTGAAAGTAGGGCCGTAGCCGTCTGCCCGCAAGCACTAAGGCATAGATAGCTTTTTGAAGCAATGGGTACCTGACCTCGGCACCATGTAAGGACTTGCTCACATAGTATACTGGCCACTGCCTCCCACCCTCTTCTTTCACTAGGACTGAACTCACAGCTTTTTCAGTGACGGCGAGGTAGAGGATGAGAGGTTCTCCTTCTCGTGGTTGCCGAAGTGTTGGTAGACGGGTCCCAAGCTAGGTAACTTTTAAGCTCGTCCCAAGCTTTCTGGCATTATGGGTTCCAAGGGTGATCCTCAACTCCGGAGTTGCCTTTGCTCCTGGGTGTTTTAGTAAGCACCTTGAAGAATGGTCGACATCGGTCACCGTACCTAGAAATGAACCTACTAAGGGAAGTGATTCTTCCTGTAAGCCTTTGTATATCTTTGATGGTTGTAGGTGTTCAAAAACCTAGCAGGGCTTTGACCTTTTTGGGGTTGGCTTCTATCCCCCTTTCCGATACCTTAAATCCAAGGAGCTTCCCTGCACTTACTCCGAATACACACTTCTCGGGATTGAAGCGAATGTCGAACTACCGAAGTCATTGAAATGTTTTGTTTAAGTTGTCGATATCATTATTAGGCATTCTACTCTTAACTATCATATCATCGATGTATGCCTCCATGTTTCTTCCAATCTGAGAGTCGAACACTTTATTCATCAACCTTTGATAGGTGGCCCCTACATTTTTAAGCCCGAAGGGCATTCTGACGTAGCAGTAGGTACCCACTTCGATGATGAAGGCGGTTTTTCCTTCATCTTCGAGGTTCATCCGAATTTAATAATACCCACTAAAGGCATCGAGGAAACTGAGAAGACTGTATTTGGTGGTCGAGTCCACCAATTGGTCTATAGCTGGCAAAGGGTAGGAGTCTTTTGCACAAGCATCGTTCAGGTTCCGTAAATCGATGCACATTTGGAGTTTTTCACTCCCTTCCTTTGTTGCAATAACCACATTACTAAGCCATTCGGGATACTTGACTTCTCTTATTACCCCTGCCTCAATCAGGTGTCTAACCTCAACTTTAATGAAGGAATTCTTATGAGATGATAGATTCCATTTTTTCTGCCGAACTGGTTTAGCGTCCGGGCGAACTTTGAGGTTATGGTGGATTATCCTGGGGTCGACCCCAGGCATGTCTTTTGGAGAGTAGGTGAATAGATCTTTGTTAGGCACCTCCTAAGTGCTTGGCTTAGGCCAAGGAGAACAAAGGAAAACAAGGAAAAATAAAAAGGAAGAGTGAGGGGAACTATGGAAACTAGTACAATGATCTATGTGCAAAACTGGAAACTTTCAGACCTTAACTGCACATGGAAACTGGACTATGGGAAAGCTGACAGAAAACAGAAAAAGGGGATCAAATTGTACACTTAGATGAGTGGTACAATTAAAACTACAAACTTAAAGTTGGCATATTCGGCCATGCAAGTTTTTAAGGTGACTAGTGCCATACTAAGCCAAATTGTGGGAGACAACAATGATTACTAATCAAATCTTGTCTACCACTAAAGTACTATTCACTAGTTACTAGTTAAACTAACTAGTTGTTTGTCTAGTTATATGGCGAGTTATACAAGGGTGATTATAATGCCTTGGTACTTATGTTGTCTTATGCTTGGCATTATGGGCCAAGGGGTGACTTGAATGACATACTAGACACATGTTTTAGTGGCGGTCTTGCATACATGTGGAGTTAAGGGCTACATTACACCATGCAAAGGAATGGAAGTAAAAGTTGGCATTTTAGCTAACTAAAGACATAAGTCTTTCGGCCGAAACTAACTAAGGCCATTCACTTGGTTCATTTTCAGGTTTCATTGTTCCTTATGGCCGAGAGCTCTTCCATGAGTGTTCATCCAAATTTCATCTTGAAACCAAGCTAATCTTGGAAGCATTTGAAGGAAACAAGCTAGGAGACTTGGTTTCGACCTTTGCTTACTTGGAATCAAGCTTCGTTCTTGGAGATTCAAGGAAGACCGAGCTTATTCAAGCTAGGGTTCCAAGGTATTTCATGATTCCTCTTGAATACATGGTAATTGTTCCATGAATGAAGAGTTTAAGTGCTCAATTGATGATGAGTTAAGCTAATTGAGCAAGAAATGTTTCGGTTTGGAAGTGGAATGTTGGCCAAATGTGTTGGATGAATGAACTTGATGTTCTTCTTCATTTCCATGGAAATTAATCCATGACTAAGTGTTGTTGTTGCTTATTTGTTCTTGTGCTAGGCAAGTTTGAGTGAAGAACATCAAGTTGAGCAAGTTGGAGTTTGGCCGAAAGGTGCATTTTGAGGTAATTGTGTGTTCCTCATTTGATTACATGGTATTAGTGCCATGAACATTGTTTAGTGATGAATAAATGATCATACGTTGGATTAGAATGATGAAGAACATTAGTGTGTGAAGTTGGGCTTTATGGCCGAGGGCTTGAAGCAGTATAATTTGATGTCCATTACTTGAATACATGGTAATGATGCCATGAACAATGGTTATTGGTGATTTGGTGATTATATGATGAACTAAATTGATGAAGAACATTGTTATGTGAAAAAGGGCATTATGGCCGAAGGCTTGAAGTAGAGTAAATTGGTGCTCATTACTTGATTATATGGTAATGGTGCCATAAATATTGATCATTGATGATTAGGTGTTTATGTAATGGGCTAGTTTGGTAAAGAACATTATTGTGTTAAATGGGCAATGTGGCCGAAAACGTGGATTAGTGTAATTAGGTGTTGTTCACTTGATTACATGGTAAATGTGCCATGAACAAGCTTCATTTGATGATGGTTGTTGATCATGTGTTGAGTTAATTGATGGTAGCACATATATATAGAATTGGGCATTTTTGGCCTAGAGCTTAAGCTTGTGTATTGTAGTGTTCTTCATTGAAATCATGGTAATTAGTCCATGGGTATGTGTTGTTGATGCCTATGTGTTGTTATGGTAGGCATTGTGATTGAGGAACACTTGGGCACTTGAAGCTTGGTTGTCACCGAGAGCTATTGAGGTAGGGTTCACTGGCACTTGATATTGCTTGGTAATATATACCATGGTTCAATTGTTTAGAGTGGCTAAGTGATGGTTAAAATTTGCCAAATGACCTTAGTTGCTTGATGGGCTTTAAAGTTTTCACTTGGTTGAATTGTTGATTAGCTAATTGACTAGTGTACATGTACTAGAAATGCAAGTAAATGTGGCCTATTTGCTTGGCATTTTGGAGCTCTAAGTGGAAGTAAATTGTTTGATGGTGGTTTGTGTGCATTGTGCACATGGGTACATGTATGGTTCATTATGGCCGAGAGCAAACAATGTGGAGTGTGTGTGTGTACTTGTGTGCTTTGGTGTTTCCATGTGCTTGCTAACCCCACTTATGGATATTATAGTATGTATATGCTTGGTTTCTTTGTCTTTGTGTTTGTTTTGCAGGCAAAGCTAGCAGTTGGGAGGTTAAGCTTTGAGTGATTACTCAGCTTAACTAAATAGACTCAATTTGAGTTGTATATGTATATAAGTGAATCCTACTGAGTTATACTCACTGCCCATCCTTTTATTTCAGGCAAGGATATTCGGCCTGAGTAGTGCTAGCTTGCTTGTTGCTTGTGTTTTGCACTAATTTGCTTAGTTTCCAAGGTATGTGCCAATGTGTGCTTGGCTTATCATTTTAGGTTCATTACAAGTCTTATATATATATGGTTGGCCGAGACTTATGAGCTAAGTTTGCAGCCTGTAGTTGGAGACTTGTCTAGGAGGGCTATGGACACTTGGACTGTGGCTTTGATCATAGTATTTTCTTTCATGACAATGAATCAGGCTATTGGGTTGGTGCTGTAGTGTGTACTTTTGTATGGCATACTTAAGGTTATGTTTGACCACTAGTGGTCTTGGTATGTAATAACTTGGCATGTTTAGCTTTTGGGATTCATGGCATGTAGCCATGTTGGACACTAGGTAGACTACTCTTTTGTGTACATATATGTAGTCCTTGGTGCCTAGACTTGTGTTGGTTTTGTTGGGTTTGTATGCCAAGTTATGCATGACTTATGGATAGCAATATGCCTGTACTTGGATGTTGAATGTTTTGGGCCCATGTTTGGCACTTTTATGTGAATAGTTATGAGCCTAAACTTATGGAAATGTGGTGCACTACTATATGTTTGTGTGTTGGCCGAAAGCATCATGTGCATAAGTAACTTGTGGTTTCAAAATCTAAACCAATAATGTGGCTTTTTGGTTGTCATATAAGTAGCACACATGATTGCACACCAATTATGCACTTAAAACTCCATTAAGTGTTGCCTTGCTTGTTATGCAAGTAATCAATTAAAGTCTTGCTTGTTGTGCAAGTTAGTGGTATTGGGCCTTGCCTCTGCTGCAAGAGTTTATTGAAATTGTTTAAAGGCACCTGGGCCACCTCCCAGGCCTCTCAACTTAAGAAAATAAGACTTAATGTTGCCATGGTTTGCTAGGCCGAATGCTAGAAACTTAATTTTGGAGTTAGGCTTGTGAGTTAATTTAGAAACTTATAGCCCAGGGCCTGAGTGAGGTGTGACAGAATAGATCTTTGTTCATTAACAAGAAAGATACAAGTCTATCTTTGTCATCCTTGGCCAACTTTTTCCCTACTCAGGTGTTCCAGCTGGGGACTAACTCTACGTCTTCCGTCTCGAATTTTTCCAGTTCTTCTGCTTCCTCTCTTGTGGTAGCTTCGCCTGTCGTGATAGCTTTTTCTGTAGCCAAAGTCTGTCTTTGGACCTTGGTCAGACTTTGTCTAGCCCTGGTGAAGACCTTCCTGACTTCGGCTTGGTCGATGAAGATCTCTGCATCTCCTTCTTTGGTTGCGAAGGTGACCATCAAGTACTTCACATTTGGGCGGATGTGGAGATTTCCTTGAGTTTGCCTCCTGAGGATAGCGTTGTATGACGAGGGCACGTCGATGATGATGATTCTCATCATTACAGAGGAAAACAGTTCTTCCCGATTCTGAGCCGAAGTCCCCTTCAACATCAAGGGTAAATCGATGCATCCGAGAACTGGGAGCTCGGATGGCCTAACCCCAAAGGTGGGGGAACTGACTGTGTTGAGGTCGCCCCTTGAGATGCCTAGTTTAGGCAGCAGATGCGAAAAGAGGACATCAGTGTTGGAGCCGTCATCCAGGAGTACTCTTTTGACGTCCCAACTCCCTATCCTTTCCATGACGACGAGTGGGTCGTCGTGAGGGAACTTTATCGTAGACCCGTCTCTTCGAACAAGCTTGTTCTGCGAGTTCCCGTACTCCATTACGGAGATCTCCCTTATCTTCCTTTTCCTTTCGGCCGAGGGTATCCCTGTGGTGATGGTTTGGATGATCCCTACCGAGGGTGGTGGATTCTTTCAAGGACTTCAGTTGGTCCCGACGTTTGTCGAAATCATAGTCCTCCTCGTCTCCTCTTCCCTGTTCCTCCTTCCTTCCCTTCGGGGAAGGCATCCGGAGGTACCAGCAAAGTGTTAGTGTTGTGCCCAAAAGCCAATCATGAGATGATTGTATTTTTGCACATTGAGTCATGATATTTTATTAAGGCATTAATCCAGCAATTATGTTTGTTGTTTCATTCCTGCGTAACTTAACAAACATAATTGTAACCCTAGAATAATGTTATTCTTAAAAGTCCCTGGTCTCGTATTATTGTGGAGCGGGTTGCCCTAATACATAAGGACTAGAATATGTGGAGACTAATATGAGATATGTAGGTCTACCTATGGGTACAAGTTGGAGAACTTGTGTTATGGACCGACCCACCATGAGAACACAACCATGGGATCGTTATATGAGTGTCAGAAGTAATTCCCATAGTGATCATGGGTTTATGTAGTCCTTCGACCTAAGTCATCATCAAGGTTTCCTACCTGTGAGTCCATACTTTGATAGACTTTGTTACTTTCCTTTGTTGCTCATAACTGAGCGAGTTTGAAGGAGGTCCTTGGGTATGTCACCTATCACGCAGAAAGTTTTGCATGATCAATATGGGATTTATCCCTGCTATGTACTGGGATTGATATCTTCGGGCCACTTGATAGAGTGAGACTTAGAAAATGCATGGCCATGCTCGCATGAGTTGATATGCGATAGCAATGTCATCAGTTTAAGTTGGTCAACTCAAAAATCAAGAAACCATAGATTGGGCTCTACGATAGTGACACATTCTATGTCTCGTACCTAGTCTTAATATCTTGGACAAAATGGTCAACGGCATATATCGGTGATAATCATAAATGTATATCCGAATCACACGACACACTCTTGTCTCTTTGGTAGCAATGATGTGTTTTTAGACACCGCTCATTGCGTATGATCCTAAATGTGTGAATTTTGATCATTGCCAACGCGATAAGAGCCCATTGGGGTCGCAACACATAGAGCATTTTGAATCATTAGAGTTGATGGGCTAATTAATTGGGGTTATGGTTTCACTTTAATTTCGTGTAAATAATAATAATGGGCCAAAGAGTTTAGCCATTATTAAGCAAGAAATTGAATCCTAATTGGATTAGGGCTTTTGAAACCCATTAGGCCAAAAAGTTGAGTCTCACGATAAGTACATCATATTAGTGAGGAAATTCGCAGCTTTCTTGTCCTAGCCTCCCAAAAGGACAGTCGCACTCTTCTCTTGCAATTCCTTGGAGGATGCAAGCTAGCACTGCGAGCGTAAGAGAAATGCATCCGCCGGGACGTGGTGGAAACGTGGTGATCCCGAGAGGCTCGTGTGGATTCCATAGAGAGCTTGAACACGTCAACTGTTCAGGTTTTGTGATTCGACTCTACAGTTGAGTGAGAGATCTCAACCGAAAATTAGGTATGAAAATTTTTGAACACCCGGTTTACCCCGTTTCACTTGGATCCTGGAGGGTTTCGGTTAAATTCCGCTGCGCTGTTTGGCTCCCGAAACCCAACACAAAGCTAGCCTTGTTTTATTAGGGACTCAGGGTACTTCCTTAACTGGAAGCAGTCTTCAGTGTCATGGGCATGGTCTCTGTGGTATTGGCAAAATTTCTTCATATTTTTCTTATTTTCTGAGGTCATGGCCTTCGGCCTTGGGACTGTAGTCCCTTGTCTTTCCAAGGCCGTAAGAATACTGGCTCTTGTGGCATTCAGAGGAGTGAACGTCATCGATTTTTTCCCCCTTTGCTTTCGAGGCCTTCCCCCAACCTCATTCTGTTGTCAAGGTTGGTGACTTGGTCCTCCGGACCAAGGGTGTTCCAGATTTGGTCCCCCCATCCTGAGTTCTGCGACCGTCATGTGTTGTTCGGCCCTTCGGTAAAATTCTCCCAAGTTGTCTGGAGGGTCTTTAGAGAACTCATAGAAGAGCTGGGAATCCCTCTAAAGTCCTCTCGTCATTGCGAGGATATGGATCTCGGGCCAAAAGTCTGGCACATTCAGTGCTTCTTGATTGAACCTTTCGACATAGTCACGAATGGTTTCACCACTCCCCCGCCCTATATCGAACATCTGTACTAGCATCTTGGCTGTTGGCCTGCTGCCAATGAACTGCTGAGTGAAACTAGTAGACAACTCCTAGAAACTTAGCATGGCTCCATGGGCCAACGAATTATACCACGCCATCGCCGGACCGGAGAGGGTCACCTCAAAGCACTTGCAGAGGGTGGCGCCATCGGTGCCGTGGAGCATCATGCTCCATTTGTACTTTGTGAGGTGCGCCTGAGGGTCGCTACGCCCATCGTAGGTTTCTAAGTGGGGCACCCTGAAGTCACTAGGCATTGGTGCATCCACTACTTATCGCACGAAGGGTGACTTTTCTCCGGTATAAGTGTCAAACAACCTCGACCAGACTGGTTTTCGGGAGATCTGCCTCTCAACCTTTTCCAGTTTTCTGAGGATCTTTTCCATAAGGGCAGCAGTGTTGGCTTCCTCTTGCTTCCTGGTGGCCACTTGCTGACACGATCCCCCGTGCCCCTGCCCGAGATACCCTGTGAGCGTATGTCTCACGGTGGATTGTAATTCGCTAGCTGAGTATGTGTGCGGATTAAATCCGATGCTACTAGTTGATTAACCTAAAAATGCAACATGCATGTTCTTATGCTTTGACTTGGTTTATTAAAACCATAAAACATTAAACAAGAACTCGGCCGAGTAATTTCTACACAAATATACAAAAACTGCCAAAGCATATCAAAATCAACATTTGTGTGAGTTTAACTACACATAAACAACTCGTGAAAGCATTCATACAATGAAGCAACTAATGCTCTCACCTACAATGAAGCAACTAATGCTCTCACCCAAGAACAATCCTGGAGTCAAGGACTCTTTATAACATAGACTATGGAGGCAAACTAAAGTACTGTATCAAAATACAAGACTTTACTGAGATCTCTTTA
>SMDT01002481.1:0-33442 GCA_005392925.1 Aquilaria sinensis
TTTCGTCGAACACTTGTATTCTAACTGATGGCCATACTACCTCGATAGGGATAATGGCCTCTGTGCCGAAGACGAGCGAAAAAGGTGTCTCACCTGTGGCCCTTCGGGGTGTCGTCCGATAGCTCCACAACACACTAGGAAGTTCTCCTGGCCATTTTCCCTTTGCTTCCCCCAATCTCTTTTTCAGACCATCTTTTACGGTTCTGTTGGATACCTCTACTTGTCCGTTGCTCTGGGGATGAGCTACCGGGGCGAAGTGCATCTTTATTCCGAGGTCGGTGATGAATTCCTGGAACCCTTTGTCAATAAACTGGGAACCATTGTCGGCAACTATCACCCTCGGTATGCCAAATCTGCATATGATGCTTTTCCAGACAAATTTTTGTATATCCTTTGCCGAAATAGCTGCTAGGGGCTCTGCCTCCACCCATTTGGTGAAGTAATCTACTGCAACCACGCAGAATTTCACTCCTCCGGGTGCTGTCGGGAGTGGCCCGATGAGGTCAATGCCCCACACTGCAAAGGGACAGGGGTAGTCAACCGAGGTTATTAATTCCGAGGGAAAAACCTTTGAACGTTGGCATGTCTCTAGCAACTGTCACATTTTTGGACAAATTGTCTTGCGTCCTTTCTTAATGTGGGCCAAAAATACCCTTGGCGGAGTATTACTCCTGCCAAAGCGTCAGTCCCGATGTGGGCACCGCAAATTCCCTCGTGGACTTCCTCGAGAATTACCTGAGTGTCCTTTTTGCTAACACACCTTTGCAATGGACTTGCATATCCCTGTCGGTATAGTTCTTCCCCTATTAAGAAATATCGTCCGGAACGTCTTCGCACTTTTGCCGCTTCGCGAGGGTCATCAGGAAGCTCCGAGGTTGTAAGGTACCTCTTTATAGGATTTTCCCATCCTTCTTCCGAGGCTGTTATGCTCATTACCGCAATGCTCGGGTGGCTTAGTACTTCAGTGAATCTTTTTGATTTGGCCAGACTGTTTGCTTCGGCATTGTTTCATCGAGGTACATTTTCGATATGTACTGTGTCGAACTCCTGGATGAGCTTTGATATGAGCTCATGGTATTTTGCCAAAGTTGGATCTTTTGCACTGTAATCCCCCGCCATCTGTCGGACCACCAGCTGAGAATCACTGTGGGCCTTTAGGTTTCTCACACCAATCTTTCTAGCAAGGCGCAACCCTGCTATGAGAGCCTCGTACTCTGCCACATTGTTGGTGACATTAAACCCAAATTTGATGGCTTTCTTTACTTCCATGCCTTTGGGGCCGCGAATGACTACCCCAACTCCCTGGTGTTCAGAACTGGAGGCCCCATCTACAAACAGAGTCCACTCTGGCTGACTTTTGCCAAGGTCCGATTGATCATCTTCGGCAAAAGGCACTTCGGCCATGAAGTCTGCCAGAACTTGGGCTTTGTTTGCTTTCCTTGGTTCATAAGTAATGTCATATTCACCAAGCTCTATGCACCACTTGGAAAGTCTTCCCAAATTTGTGAAGGGACGTTACTCTCCCCGTAAGCCTTTGCACATCTTTTGTTGTTACAGGAGTTCAAAATTCAAGTAGTACTTTAACTTTTTCTGGGTTGGCATCGATACCCCTTTCCGATATCACAAACCTGAGGAACTTGCCCGAACTTACGCTGAAGATGCACTCTTTGGGATTGAGACGAAGCCCGAATGCTCTAAGTTGGTGGAAAGTTTCCCCCAAATCGACAATATGGCTGCCGGGCAACTTGCTCTTGACTATCATGTCATCCACATAGACTTCCATGTTTCTCCCTATCTGGTCGTTGAAGACCTTGTTCATCAGCCCCTGATAGGTGGCTCCTGCATTTTTAAGCTCGAAGGGCATTCTGAAGTAATTGTATGTACCAACTTCGGTGATGAAGGCAGTTTTTTCCCCGTCTTCAGGGTTCATCTTGACTTGATGATACCCATTGAAAGCATCGAGGAAGCTTAGGAGTCTATACTCAGCGGTCGAGTCCACTAATTGATCTATCGGCGGGAGGGGATATGAGTCTTTAGGACAAGCATCATTTACATTTCAGAAGTCGATGCACATTCGGAGCTTGTTGCTCCCTTCTTTTGTGGCGATGACCACATTGCTTAGCCATTCGGGGTATTTGACTTCCCTGATTATGCCTGCTTCTATCAAGTGTTGGACTTTAATTTTGACAGTGTTGTTTTATGTGCCGAGAGGCTTCGCTTCTTTTGACGGACAGGCTTTGCTTCTGGGGTCACTTTAAGACTGTTGTATTATGTGAGGGTCTACCCCAGGCATGTCTCTCGGCGAGTAGGCGAACAGATCTTTATTCATTAGTAGGAAAGATATAAGTTTTTCCTTGTCGCCTTTGGCCAATTTTTTCCCTATTCGGGTATTTCGGCCTTGGACAAGCTCTATTTCTTCCATTTCGACTTTCTCAGGATCTTCTATTCCTTGTTTTTTTGACTCTTGTATGGGCAGAGCCTTCATTTTCATAGTCTGCGCACAGCTCATCACTGGGGCTTTTCTCGCCTTTACGAACACCTTTCTAACCTCCCCCTGGTCGATGAAGATCTTAGCATCTCCATCCTTGGTGGCGAAGGTGACAGTTAGGTACTTCACATCCGGGCGGATGTGGAGGTTTCCTTGCGTTTGCCTTCCAAGAATGGCGTTATATGATGAAGGGACATCGATGACGATGAACCTTGTCATTATGGAGGTAAACAGCTCATTTTTGTTGTTTGCTGAAGTTCCCTTCAGCATCAGAGGAAGATCTACCCACCCGAGGATGGGGAGTTCGAACGGCCCCACTCCAAAAGTAGGAGAAGTGACGGACTTGAGGTCACTCCTTGATATCCCCAAGCTCGGTAGCAGGTGGAAAAATAGGACGTTTACGTTTGAGCCATCATCAAGCAATACTCTCTTGACGTCCCAGCTACCTATCCTTGCCATAATCAGCAATGGACCATCATGAGGGAAAATGACGGTGGACCCATCCTTTCGAGCAAGCTTCCTTGATGGATTCCCATACTCCATCACCGAAATCTCTCTGGCCTTTCTTTTCCTTTCCACCGACGGCAGCCCTGTTGTGATCATTTGTATTAATCCTGCTGGGGGGGAATGTGTTTTCGGACTTTGGTTCTGACGTCTGTCGGAGTCATACTCTTAATCATCTCCCTTTCCCTCTTCTTCCCTCCTTCCCTTCGGGGAGGGAATCCGCAGGTAATGTCAGAGGTGACCTTGCTTTATTAGCGTCTCTATGTATTTCTTCAGCTGGAAGTAGTCCTCGGTATTATGTCTGTGGTCCCGATGGAATTGGCAGAATTTTTTAATGTTCTTCTTGTTGTCTGAGGTCATGGCCTTCGGTCGTTGAATCTGAGTTCCTTGACTTTCCATCGCCATCAGGATGTTCGTCCTCGTGGTGTTCAGGGGAGTGAAGGCGATTGGCTTCCTTCCCTTAAAATTTCGAGGATGCCCCCTATTTTAGTTGCGTAGCGAGTTTGCTGGCTTGGTCCCTCGGTGCGAACATGTTCAGGTGTCGGGCCTCCCATTCTCAGTTCTTCGGCGGTCATGTGCTACTCCGCTCTCCGGTAAAATTCACTAAGTGTGTCGAGGGGATCCTTGGAGAATTCATAGAATAGCTGGGAGTCTCTTTGAAGTCCTCGTGTTATGGCCAGGATTCGTATCACTGGCCTAAAGTCTGGGACACTTAGGGCTTCCCTATTGAACCTTTCGATGTAGTCGCGAATGGTTTCCCCATTTTTCTGTGCTAAGTCAAACATTTGGACTGGCATCTTCACCGTTGGGCGGCTCCCAATGAACTGCTGTGTAAAGGTAGTGGACAATTCTTGGAACTCCATGATGTTTCCAGGAGCCAGTGAGTTGTACCTTACTGTGGCCTGCCCAGCAAAGGTGACCTCAAAGCATTTGCACAGGGTAGCATCATCAGCACCGTGCAACACCATGCTGCGCTTGTATTTGATCAGATGGGCTTGAGGGTCAGTTCGGCCATCATAGGTCTGCAACCGAGGTACCCCAAAATCACTTGGCATAGGTGCCTCGACCACTGTTCGGGCGAACGGCGATTCGTCTCCCCTGGAAGACTCCGACAACCTACCCAAACAGGCTTTCGAGGTACTTGTCTCTCCACTCTTTCTAGTCTCTTTAAAATTTTCTCCGTGAATTGGGTGGCACTGGGCTCTCCTTCCTACTGCCTATAGGCCACTGGGAACGGAAACTGACATCTCTTTTTTGGGGATTGACTTCGGCGCCGAAGAGATGGTGACTTTGCCTCAGGTGAGGAACTCCTTTGGTAAGGGGTCTTGGGTTGCTTTGGCCCTGTTTCTCCCATAGGTCGCGCCCTGAGGCGTATGTTTTCTGTTGAGGATTCACCGCATTGATCCCCACTTCCCAAGCTCCGATGAGTTGATCGGGGGCTCTTCTCACGCTGGGGTGCTGGTGAAGGGGGCCTCCGTCCTGGGGTTGGCTGTGGCCACCTTTGGTCTAACTGCTGCATCATTTCAGCGATAGCGGAATGGTGGAATTCATGTAGGAAGCCCATAGTAATAGTCAAAGGACGTTCATCCTCAGGCGAGGAAGTCCTCGCTGTAGTTGGTTCGGTTGCCAATTTAACTTCTGGCGCGGACGGGGACTTCGGAAGTCCCTTGTCCTTAGAACGCTGAGTTTCAACAACGGCGACCTGGGGGTGGTTTCCTACAGACGGCGCCAAATGATGCCCTGCAGCATCTTCGCTGTGTGACATGGTGTTGCCGGGAAGGACTTCCAATGAGGGAGAATGCCTAAAGTGTATGTTTCCCAGGAGGATCTGCCTGAAATACTCAGAAAACAAGGGTTAGGACGTCCCCGGGGTCTTTTTCCGATGAGGAGCCTCCAACATCCAAGTTAGCTCTTTGGAGGTGGTGAGAAATATTAAGGGCCAGAAGTTCTTGCCGGTTACCTCTTTTCGTGATAGTCCAACCAGAAAAAAAGATCTCTTGGTGATGCCATTTCCTGGGTATATACAGGAGGGTGTGGCCCGCTCAGACCGCGACACATGTTCGGTCAGATGTAATTTGTACCTTCTGAGCATGGGGGCCGCCAGCCGCTTATAGGCTCTTTGGGCCATGGGCTGAGGTAGTTATAGTCCTACATGACAGGACGTGGACTGTCCCAGCGTGTCAGAGCACGTATGAGGGCGATGTGTAGCGTGTGCGGGCGACATGTCAGAGGGTCCTTAAATGCTTCTGCCGTACCCCTGAGGTCCCCTTACTCGAGGATGTCCTTCGGAGCGAGGACCTTTCTTCCAGGGTCATGTTAGTAGTTCGGGGGAGCGCTGAAGTTCCTTGTTCCGGGGGGGGGGG
This sequence comes from Aquilaria sinensis, assembly GCA_005392925.1. Taxonomy (NCBI): domain Eukaryota; kingdom Viridiplantae; phylum Streptophyta; class Magnoliopsida; order Malvales; family Thymelaeaceae; genus Aquilaria; species Aquilaria sinensis. The sequence goes on from SMDT01002481.1 coordinate 5,356, forward strand.
GGGGGGGGGTTGGGGGTTTCCCTGCCAAGAGTGGCTGGTCCTTCTCCCCAAAGGTAGTTCAGTTACATTCCTGAGGGAGGCGACGTGCTATCTTTCCGAGGTCGGAGCTATCATCCTCAGAGGTGTTGGCTGGCCACCGAAGTCATATGCTCGAGGCCCTAGACTTCATCCTTTTCATGGTCTCCACAGGCACTCCTTGTGAGTAATAGTCAACTTACCGAATGCAGTACTTGACCTCAGTTCGTGGGCTACAAGGGCGACAGCAGTAGCTATGTCTCTCTTCGTATTTGGCCACCAGAAGTGAGTCTACAAGTCTTTATACATTTTCTCACTTCCTGGATGGATGTTCAACTTGCTTGTGTGAGCTTCCTTAAGTATTTCATCCTTGAGATTTGGTCCTTTAGGCACATATATTCGGTCCTTGAAGTACAGTAATCCTTACTTATAGGCAAAGGATTTCATACAATGGAACCTTTTTCCTCTCCTAAAATCTTTGACCCTTCTTAGTCAGATAAGTAAGAAGTGATGCAATCATGGAAAAGCCTGATACAAATCTCCTATAATATCCAACTAATCCTAGGAAACTTTTGATTTCCTTCACAGTCTTTGGTCTTTTCCACTCTTGCACTGCCTTGACCTTTTCAGGGTCTGCCTTAAGGCCTTGTGCATCTATGATGTGCCCCAGGAAAGACACTTTCCTTATCTAGAATTCACACTTGGATAACTTGGCATAAAGCTGATGTTCCAATAGAGTCTTTAGGACAATCTTCAAGTGATGTTCATGTTCATTTTCATCCTTGGAATACACTAGGATGTCATCAATGAACACAACCACAAATTTGTCCGGATGTGGTCTGAACACCCTGTTCATCACTTCCATGAAAGCAACTAGGCCATTAGTCAAACAAAATGGCATGACTGTGTACTCATAATGCCCATATCTGGTCCTAAATGCAGTCATAGGAAAGTCCTCTTCCTTTACTCTCAACTAGAAGCTTCCAGATCTCAAATCTATCATGGAAAAGATCTTAGCTCCCTTGAGTTGATCAAAATGATCCTCAATCGTAGGGAGTGGATACTTGTTCTTGGTAGTCACTGCATTGAGCTTCTTGTAGTCAATGCACAGTCTCAAAGATTCATCCTTCTTTTTCACAAAGAGAATAGGAGCTCCCCATGGTGAAACACTTGGCCTTATGAACCCTTTTGCAAGTAGTTCATCACGTTGTTTTTTGAGCTCATTCATCTCTATGATTGGCATTCTATAAGGACGTATGGATATTGGACTAGTTCCTGCTTGCAACTTGATCTCAAACTCAATTTCCTTTAGTGGAGGAATACTTTGCAGCTCTTTAGGAAAGACTTGTTGAAAGTCTCTCACTACAAGTATTCGTTTTACTTCCTCATCACAGTATAATTCATTCAATGCATAACAATAATCATACTCAGAAATCACAGGTATCTCATCTAGTACCTTTAGCTCCATGCCATGCATTTCATACACTAATTCCTTAGAATTCACTAATGCATGCACTTCACCATTAGGCAATGTGATTTCCCTTTTAGCATAATCAATTCTTATGTTATGCATAGCAAGCCAATTCATACCCAGCACTAAATCATACTTAGAAATGTCCAACACTAGCAGATTAGCCATAGCCTTAGTCTTTCCTACTACTATCTCAAATTCCTTAGCTAGGTTATCAGTGAAAACACATTAACTACCTGCTGTTTTCACTAAGGATATCCTAAGCATGATTTTAGCAGGCAATTTCATGGCTTCACCAAATTTCCTAGCCATTATAGACATAGAAGTACCAGTATCAAATAGAACACTAACAGGCATACCATTAAGGTAAATGTTACTTATTAGTGCTCCTCCCTGCTCTGATGTCTCCGGGCTTTCCACTTGGAAGACTCTGCCAACTCTCTACACTAGCGGTCAAGGCACTGGAGGTACTAGCCTTTACTGTCCTTCCCTAGGTGCTCCCCCTTTAGGCCCTACCCCAATAGGCCTTACTAGACCTTGGTCTTTTGGCCTTCTTTGAGCCTATGGGCATTCTTTGATCCAATGATCCATGGATCCACATCTTAGACATGCTTGGGTGCCAAAATAGCAAGGTTTCTTTCCATGAAACTTACTGCATTTAGGGCACCTTAGGCCAGGTAACTTCTCCTTAAACTTGCCCTCACAGCCAAGATGAGAATTTTTGGTGATTCCCTTGCCATGTGGTACGTTATTCTACATGCCTTCTGCTTGACTACTTTCCCCTGGTCCACTGAGAAAGTACTTAGTCTCATACTCCTCTTGCTCTACTAACAGATCTTTCTGCACTGCTTCGTAGTATGTAACTATTCCAAAAGGTCTAACAACCTTTCTAATTTCTAACTTTAGAGCTCTTACAAATCTTTGGCCTTCAACTCCTCCAGTCCATCATACTGAGGAGCATACCTCACGAACTGATTGAATTTGTGCTCATACTCTTGGACACTAAGATTGTCCTGCCTTAGACCATCAAATTCAACTTGCTTCATATCCTTGATGGCATCACTGATGTACTGCTCCTGGAATAGTTGTGTTAACTCTCGCCAAGTCATTTCCATGTCTTCTCCTGGCCTTCTGCCCTTTTGGAAAGCATACCTATCTTTGGTGTTTTTCCACCACATCTCTGCACTGCCTACCAAGTTGTAAGTAGCCGGTGATACATTCTTGGTGGAGCTGAGTGGCATCCTCTCAAACATCTTTTCTATGAAGATTAACCACTCTTTAACTCTCTTTGGCCCAACTCTTCCATCAAACTATGGAGGTCTTAGGCCTTGGAATCTCTCTAACAGTCTGACTTCATCTAGGCCTTCTAGATCCTCTGATCTATGTCTCCAGGATCTATGAGAGTCCTCTGTATGGTGATGCTCTCTATGATCTCTCTGCCTTCTCTTGGATCTTCTCTCGTGGCCTTCCTCAATCTCATTCCTAGTGGAAGAATGGCCATAGACTGAAGGATTGGTCCTGGATACCTGACCAATCTCAGACCATAGTCTTCTTCCTATTGGATTTCTCCTATCTTCATCATCCTCCTCAATGGTCTCATCATTTGTATTTTTTAAGCTTCCAGAAGGAACATATTCAGATGTGTTTCTAGCATTCCTTTCTGGTCATTTTTGTGCATCCTGAACTGCTTATGCTAGAGCTACTTGGACTCCTTGGTATTGTGCTTCAATAAGCCTTACTAAGTTTTCATTGGTTAGAGCTAAGTTCCTCTAAAGCTCTAACAAAACCTGAGGCACTTCAGGGTTTGGTACTCCCTGTTGCCCATGATTCCCTATATTCTATCTATTTCTTTGTTGCCAAGAGTCAGTAGGAGCCCTTCGGGGTGGTTCCCCTCTCCTTGTGGCAACCATGTTTACTTCCTCCATTGATGATTCACCATAGAGCACATATAAAGATCATACGTATTTCATTGGTACCTGACACTAGCAGCTGACCAAATTGAGTTTATGTATGTAGATGCATGAAATGCAACTATATGCTATGTACATGTACAAACCATGCTCTGATACCAACTTTTGTTACCCACTCCGAGGTAGTCCAATTATGTTGCAAAAATTGTGCATTTAGACTCCCAGGATTGGAAATGTTCTGTAGGCCATTAGAACACTACCCTTAGTGTGCATACCCAAGTGGCCCTCTCGGGCACTATGTAAACACATGTATATTAGTCCAACCATTGCATACATAGTCACATTTCATGCACACAATGGCAGTAAAGAAGGAAAACACTAGCACAAGTCTTAATCTTAGCTACCACACATTAGGCAATCTTGTTAAGTTCTAGTGACCAGTTACTGCACCTGTAACTTCCACTAATAAACTGTATCATTCTAGCCATGTACTATTTTCTTTGCTCCGTTATTAGGTAGAGACTTAGAGCAAACCAACGAATTTTGTTTTACATCAATAACCCACCTATGGACCAAGTTATGGATTTTTGGATTTGGTTCCAAAATTTCGACCAAATAAACGGTAACTTAGCCAAATTTATAACATCATATCTTTGGTTACAAGGCTATAAATTCAGAATTTCCAATCCCAGTTCAACCTATAGATGTTCTCTAGGTGTCATCAAAATTTCATACAAAGATTCCTTCTACACAAGGAGATATAGAACTTTAAGTACAAAGTCAAAATTTTGGTCACTTTATGACCATTTTGCCCATACAAAATTTCATTAGTGTGCAAACACTTCATTCACAAAGGAGAAACCCTCCAAGGTTATCCTATATATGTCAATTACATGTAGGAAATACATTTTCTTGCATTTAACAACCATATGTAGCTAAAACAGAATTTACGAGTAAGCAGCCCATCATTTACATTTAGGCAGCTTTGCACCGCATCGCTTACATAGCCAAAACAATACTCAAATGGTCATATACATGTCTCATTTCACATACACTACATGTACATGCAAACAATCACTACAAAATGGTATTAAATAAGCTAAATACACACCCTAAGTTACAGGGGTGCCTAAGACACAATGGACTCCAGAACAGGATGCTAGACAGCTATTGCACAACACAATAAGTACCACTATTAAAAATACCAAATGCGCCCCTAAAATCACCAAAATTTCCAGATCCTAAGTAAACCTACGGAATTTCATGTACCTGAAATTTCAAATCAAAACTCAAACAAAAAATGCCAGTTTGAATGAGATCTTTCTGCTGGACCTGAAATGACACAATTGAAGGGGTAAGTTTCATTGAGAAACTTAGTAAGGGTAACACTTGGTGTCAATACGCAATGTGACCATCACCAAAACCTACATCCAAACACTCTAAAACACAAAAAAACCACAATGCATATATACAAGATATAGCAACCAAAGGCAGCAGCCATTCACAACCAACAAACACATGAAATGCAGCAGCGGCAATAACCATAAGTTAGTCCATAAAACAGGCAATAAACATAAATAAATCACTATGGCAGCCCTCCTAAAGCTAATCCTTCACTATAGGAGGATTTTAACAGTGGTTAGTACTAACTTTGGGCTCTAGAAACCCTCATTTCACTGCCATCTTTGTGCACCTCACAATAGGTCACAAAACCTTCAATAAGTGCACTCCCCTCACTAAGCTTGGTTCATCAAGCTCATGGCTCTCTTCCAAGCTTAGACCTAGCTCCATGGTTGCTTGAAAATATAGAAAAAAATCCATGAGAGCAAGAGAACCATTGCCAAAGTTGGTAGGCTGAAAATCAAGCTTGATCATTGAAGTACTCAAGCAATAGCTCTAGTTTGCTTCCAATTGCTTCCTTTTGCTTTCAATTTCAATCTTGGAGGTATGGTGGCTATGGAGGAGCTATGGAAGAAGTGTGGAGGAGGATGGTGGTTGTGTGGGTCGAATATGCGAGATAGATAAGTGAATTGGCGACTTAAATGAGCTTAAATGAGCTTAAGGGCACAAAACACACTTAAACAATCTTAACCTTGCTTTATGTCATTTTCCTTTCCATAAGCTTGGTTTATTTGTCTTAAACTCATTAGTACATATTTGCCCAACATTTTGACCTATTTATCAAGATTTAGCTGACTCTCCCATGGTGGGATAATTCCACAGTCTCACACTTTGACTTAAGTCAAAAGCTTGAACACCTTAAGGTTTACACTAGGACATTTAGGTCCTTAATGCCTTTAGTGTTTCCTTTGTCCAAACTTGTGTTTCATGAGCAATTTGGTCATCCAATAGCACTTTCATGCCATTCATATCATTCCCATAACTCTCTAAAGCTCTTTTGTGAAAGTTTTGCAATTGAGTACCCGAATTTCCAAAACCTTACAAAAAAGTCCATAGGTTGCTTGACAAACAAGCAATCCTTAAGGCTTTTTCTTGGGGGATAAGTTACCAACTTGGAACACTTTTTAAGGAGCTATTGATCATGCCATTTACCCCCCACATTTCAATCACTATGGTAAGAATTACACAATATAATGGTTTTTTGCTAGTATGACACACTTGTAAAGCTGAAGTGAAAACTTCGGTTTTGCATCTCTTTCCGAGGTTGTGTATGGGAGTCTCTTTGGAAGCTTAACCTATTCCGAGGATGCACCTTTTGCCCGAAGATCATGGGCTCTTCGGCCTTGGCCTGTTCTTTGGTGTCTTCGAGGCGGAGCCTGTGCCGAAGATACACCTCTTGCCCGAAGGTCATGGGCTGTTCGGCCATAGCCTGTCTCTTGGCGTCCTCGAGTTGGCCTGCTCTTTGTTTCTGCAGGTCTGTTTGGCCAAGCGTGTCAGTCTGAGCGGCGCGTCCCAGTTTTCCAGGGATGTCAAAAGACGTGTCCCAGTTTTCAAGGGACGTTTGGAGGACGTGTCCACTATTTTTCCGCAGTGGTTGACACATGGTGCTTTGCCATTGGAGGAGAGTCACGTCGGTTACAGAGGGCGCGCCTTTTCAGGTGCAGAGAGCAGTTACGGCGACGGTTCGCCTCCAAAGGGTACTTATGATGATCTTTCGGTTACCCACCTCTGGCTTTATAAATAGCCCATTCCATCATAAGTTCCCTTTGCTTTTTCTTCTGCTCTTTTCTCTGCTTTGCCCCTGTTCTTGCATTTTCTTGCTTTCTGTGGCGGAGCTACCTTAATCAGAGCTTTTTTCCAGCCAACTTTCACGACGGCGTCCTCAGATTTTGGCAAATCTTTCGGTGGGTTTTTGTTTTTCAGAGTGTTTTGATCCCTCTGTTCTTTTGAGTTTTTCTCTGGAAACTGTTTTCTTCCGTTTTCAAACTCGTTTTCATGTCAAAAATGCCCATTCCTGAGAGCTGGCAGCCTCTTTTAGCCCATCCTTGTTGCACCACCCCTGCAAAGTTAGAGAGGTGGAAGAAAAAATTCTTTCTTCCCTCTTACGCCATTACTAGGCTGCCTCGTTCTAGCCATTATGCTTTTTCAAACCATAGTAAGGAGGTTACCGTTTTTCGAGCCCAGCTGAAGGCCGGTCTTCGGTATCCTCCCCCGAAGATGGTGTGCGAGTTCTGCAAATTTCATGGCATTGCTGTGAACCAGCTTCCCCCGAACTCGTTCTGCTATTTTAACGCCTACCTCTGCATGTGTGGCGTCTTCGGGATAGAACCCCATTTCATAATCTTTATGCAGTACTACAAGCTCTCTGTGGTCCCGAAGGGTGGCTTCTATTTCATGCTACCTCGGGGATCCGGGAGCAAGAAATTCATGTTCACCTTCGCCACTAAGGATAGCTGGCGGGGGTGGCAACAGAAGTTCTTCTTCCTGAAGATGGACGAGGCCTGGTCGTACGTTCCGACCAAATGGGCTCAGGGAACACTGGATGTGGACGTTGTTGATCCGAGGATGCTGCTGACCCCAGAGTTGGCTCCCGTGTTCGCGGATTTCGACGCCCGCATTCGGGCTGTCTCTGACTGGGATCCCGAGGTCGCTCCGCGCGCCCTTTACCCTTTTCCAATCAACTGGAAGTTGATGACCGAAGAGGTCCTTCGGGAATTAAAGGTGGTAAAGGAGCACAAGACTGACCTCAAGATGCCAGCTCCTGCCATCGCCGGGAAGGATTCCTGGTTGGTCAAGCTTCTTAAGGAGGAAATTTCTTTCGAAAAGCTTGTCGAAAGTGAGTCATCTTCTACTCCTTTGCTGTTTTTTTCCTCGGACTTACGCTGATGTTTCTCTCCTTTTTCAGAGATGGGCGACGGGACTGCCGCCTATTACAAGTCCCTTTTCTCCGGCCAAGTGGAGAAGGGGGATCAGACAAAGAAGGCGGCTTCCCGAAGGCGGAAGTCCGTTGGTGCTGGTCCCTCGTCTAAACGGGCGAAGAAGGTTATTTCTTCCCATTTGGAAAGTATTCGAGGGAAACGGGCGAGGTTGCTGTCAAGATTCGGCCGAGGTCCCCTGCTCAGGTTCCTCTAGAAGAAATTCCCGAGGAGACTGCTGAGGAGCCTGGGACAGCCGAGATTCCGGCGCCTGAGACTGCTGTTTCCGAGGTCCCTTCAACCGACGTCCCTCCTCAAGGTCCTACTGCGTCGCAGGCCCTCCTTGATGTAGTGGTAGAAGTACCTTCTGCCGAGGAGCGGCGCAGGCGGAAGGGCAAGGGCATTTCAACCGAGGAGGCCGAGGACTCCGAGGACGTCGTTGTCGAGGTTCCACCAGGTTTGTTTCCAGACAAAGTGTACTTCCTTTGTTTTTTCTGGATTGCCTTCTTTGTCTTTAATCTCCTTCTCATTCTTGCCACGCAGGGGAGTTGACTACCCCTGACTGGGCGGCCGAACATGCTCGGAAGCGAGCTCTTCGGGACGCCAAAATCCCGCAAGGGAAGATACCAAAGGAGCCTTTCTGGACGTTCACGGAGGACATGAATTTGTACTCCGAGGACTGTCCTCAAATGGCGAAGGAAATTTCGAAGGGGGTGCTTACTGAGGCCTCCTTCAAGGCTATAGCGGCGGCCCATCCGGGGGATAACACTCTCGCCGCAAAGATCACCGAGCATGCTGCTCAGGTATATCCTTCACAGCTCTTTCCCTTCAATTTTTTCCTAAGTGTTTGGCTCTTACTGACCTTGCGTTTTATCTTCTTGCAGCTGCTGGGGTATGCCGGCTTTCTCCGAGTTCGGGTGGCCAGGGAGGTTGCCTTCCGAACTTCGGCCACTCAGACCATGAATGAGGCGAGGATCGCACTCGCGGAGTCGGCCGCCAAAAACCAGCAGCTGAAAGAGGCTGCTGAGAAAGAAGTGACTGCCCTCCGGGAGGAGTTCCGGAAGGAAAAAGAAGAACTTCAAAAGGTCTCCTCCCAGAAGATTGCTGACCTCGGTGAACAAATAAAGGGGACGCTCGCCGCCAACGAAGATCTTCTCAAGCACAAGGCTGGTTCTGACAGCCTTATAGTGTCGTTGACGAGTGAGAATAATACTCTCCGGGCCGAGGTCGAGTCTTTGAAGAAGGGGTCCAAGGAGACGCTGGAGATAAAGGCGCTGAAGGAGGAGATCGCTGAACTGGAGGACGAGCTTGACGACCTCGAGCTTGATAAGAACGAGTCTGATCAAATGGCGAAGGTTGCCTTTCAGGACGGCTTCTGCCTTGCTCGTCACCAGATTCTCCAGAGGTTCCCAGATTTAGACCTCTCTTTTCTTGAGGCCCTAAATATTCCTGAGGGACCTCGGTGGGAATGGTCCAAGGTCGAGCATCTGAAACTTCCTCCTTCAATGCCGGCGCGAAAGGTGGTGGAAAAGGGCGGGCCAGCGAGTGGCTCTCGGGACGCCGCGAACCCTTAGGCTATTTTTTAGGGCCCCTTTTCCTTCCCTTCTATTTTGCATTCCTTCTTCGGGCACTTCTTTACGGTAAAGCAGCTTTGCTCTTAATGAAGATTTTTTTGGCTAAGTCTTTTCTTGCAAGTTTCTTCATTTCCATTGTCCCGAACACGTTCGCTCAAGAGACTTCGGAAAACCTGCGATCAAAGAAACTCTTTTACCTTCCCTTGGCCGAGCCTGTTTGCTCCAGAGGCTTTCTGGAAAGTCTGAAAAAATTTGACTAAGTCTTTTTGCAGGCTTTTGCATTTCCAATTTGTCCCGAACATGATTGCTCAAGGGACTTCGGAAAACCTTCAGTCAAATTTTTGTTTTTCCAGTTGTCCCGAGCATGTTTGCTCAAGGGACTTCGGAAAACCTTTCGCGAGATTTTTCACTTCCCATTTTCCCGAGCACGTTCGCTCAAGGGAGTTCGGAAAATTATCTCTGCGCTGGCTATGGCGAGTACTTCTGCGAGATTTTTGTTTTCCATCTTTCCCGAGCGTGATGGCTCAAGGGACTTCGGAAAGCCATATCTACGCTTTATCATGGCGAGCAAGGGACTTCGCGGAATTCTTTATTACGGCGAGCATCTTGCACAATTTTGTACAATACTTAAGAACTTTCCTTAAGAGCATTCTGTACTTACAATTTCTCCACTTCATCTTAGGCGTAGAATTTTTTCAAGGCGTCTGAATGCCAAGTATTTTTCAATTCTACGCCTTCGGCATCGCCAAGTTTGTACACGCCTTTTCGTACTTCGGCGAGAACCAGATAAGGTCCTTCCCAGTTTGCGCGAAGTACTCCGTGGGACGGCTTTCGGGGTGCAAAGTCAGCCTTTCGGAGAACGAGGTCTCCCTTCTTGATCTCTTTTGGCCTGGCCCGTAAGTTTACAGCCGCGGCCACTCTTTGCTGAAAAGCTTTTCTTCTCAGCTCGGCTATTTCTCTGTGTTCGCCGACGAGGTCGAGCTTGGTTCTGAGGCTGTGGTCGTTTCCACCTTCATCAAATATTTGTACCCGTATTGATGGTCTGACTATCTCGACTGGGATAATGGCCTCTGTCCCGAAGACTAGTGAAAAGGGAGTTTCCCCTGTGGCCCTTCGGGGCGTCGTTCGGTAGCTCCACAATACGCTTTGGAGTTCTCCTGGCCATTTCCCTTTTGCTTCTCCCAGTCTCTTTTTCAGGCCATCTTTTATGGTCCTGTTCGATACTTCCACCTGCCTGTTACTTTGGGGGTGAGCTACTGGGGCGAAGTGCATCTTTATTCCGAGGTCGCTGATAAATTCCTGGAATCCTTTGTCTATGAATTGGGATCCATTATCAGCTACTAGTACCCTCGGTATGCCAAATCTGCATACGATGTTCTTCCATACGAACTTCTGCACTTCTTTTGCCGAGATAGTTGCTAGTGGTTCTGCCTCTACCCACTTTGAGAAATAGTCCACTACTACCACGCAGAATTTCACGCCTCCGGGCGCTGTGGGGAGTGGCCCAATAAGGTCTATACCCCAGACTGCGAAGGGCCAAGGATAGTCTGCCGACGTTACCATTTCCGAGGGTATCCTCTGGATTATTGCATGTCTCTGGCAACTACCGCACTTCTGGACGAACTGCCTTGCGTCCTTTCTCAGGGTAGGCCAGAAGTATCCTTGGCGGAGTATCACTGCTGCAAGGGCATCAGTTCCAATGTGTGGACCACACATGCCTTCGTGAACTTCTTCAAGGACCATTTCAGTATCCTCTTCATCCACGCATCTTTGCAGCGGATTCGCATATCCCTGTCGGTATAACTCTTCGCCAATCAGGAAGAATCTTCCGGAGTGTCTTCGCAGTCTTACAGCATCGCCGGGGTCTTCGGGGAGCAAATTCTCTGCGAGGTATCTTTTTATTGGATCTTTCCACCCTGTTCCCGAGGTCATCATGCTCAGCACTGAGATGCTTGGATGATCTAGCACCTCGGTGTATGTTTTCGACTTCGCCAAGCAATCTGCCTCAGTGTTATTCCGCCGGGGTACATTTTCGATCCGTACGGCGTCAAACTCTTGGATGAGCTTTGCTACCAGCTCGTGGTATTTTGCCAAGATTGGGTCCTTCGCCCCATAATCTCCTGCCGTCTGCCGAACTACCAGCTGGGAATCGCTGTGAGCCTTTAAGTTTCTCACGCCAATCTTTCTGGCCAAGCGTAATCCCGCTATGAGGGCTTCATACTCAGCTACATTGTTGGTGACGTTGAAGCTGAACTTGATAGCCTTCATTACCTCTAGGCCTTCGGGGCCCCTGATAATTACTCCAGCTCCCTGGTGTTCGGACCCCGAGGCTCCGTCTACGTGCAAGGTCCATTCTGGCTCACCCTCTTTTGGATCTGACATGCAAGGTCCACTCCAGCTTACCTCCGTTTGGATCCAAATGGCTTTCCTTAGTGGTGGGTATTTCGGCGATAAAATCTGCCAGTGCTTGAGCTTTTATGGCCTTCCGAGGCTCATACGTGATTTCGTGTTCGCCCAGCTCTATGCACCACTTGGAGAGCCTTCCCGAATGATCAACTCTCTTCATGACATCCCGTAGTGGCAGACTACTTCGGACGATGATGGGGTGAGCCTGAAAGTATGGTCGCAGCCTTCTCCCTGCAAGCACCAAGGCGTATATAGCTTTTTGAAGCAGAGGGTACCTGACTTCGGCGCCATGCAGGGATTTGCTGACATAATAGACTGGCCATTGCTTTGGCCCTTCTTCTTTCACGAGGACCGAGCTCACAGCTTTTTCTGTGACGGCGAGGTAGAGTACGAGGGGCTCTCCCTCCCGAGGTTGTCGCAGAGTCGGCAGGCTGGCCAGGTAGACTTTGAGTTCTTCCCAGGCCTTTTGGCAATCTTCATCCCAAGGATGATCATTCCTTCCGAGGTCGCCTTCCATCTTTGCTGCCTTTGTGAGGACTTTGAAGAAGGGTCGACACCTATCTCCGTACCTGGAAATAAACCTGCTCAGAGAGGTTATTCTTCCGGTGAGTCTCTGCACGTCTTTGACTGTGGCAGGAGTTCGGAACTCAAGCAGAGCCTTAATCTTCTCGGGTTTAGCATCGATGCCTCTTTCGGATACCATGTACCCAAGGAATTTTCCCGAGGTCACCCCGAAGTTGCACTTTTCAGGATTGAGGCGAATCCCGAAGGCTCTGAGCTTTTGGAAGGTTTCCTCTAAATCTGCAACGTGGTAGCCAGGCAGCTTGCTCTTGACTATCATATCATCAACATACACCTCCATGTTTCTCCCCATTTGGTCTTTAAAGACCTTGTTCATCAACCTTTGGTAGGTGGCTCCTGCATTTTTTAGCCCGAAGGGCATTCTGACATAGCAGTATGTTCCTCCCTCGGTGATGAAGGCAGTCTTCTCTTCATCTTCGGGGTTCATCCTTATCTGATGGTAGCCACTGAGGGCGTCTAGGAAACTTAGGAGCCCATACTCAACAGTTGCATTTACCAGTTGATCTATTGGCGGCAGAGGGTATGAGTCTTTCGGGCAAGCATCGTTCAAGTTTCTGAAGTCGATGCGCATCCGGAGTTTGCTGCTACCTTCTTTTGGGGCAATGACCACGTTGCTCAACCATTCGGGGTACTTGACCTCCCTGATAACTTCAGCATCTAGGAGACGCTGGACTTCAGTTTTGACAAAGTTGCTTTTGTGGGATGAGATGCTTCGTTTCTTTTGCCAGACAGGCCTTGCTTCCGGGCTTACTTTGAGGCTGTGCTGTATTATGCCAGGGTTTACCCCTGGCATATCTTTCGGCGAGTAGGCAAACAGATCTTTATTTTCCAGCAGAAAGGATACAAGTTTTTCCTTGTCACCTTCGGCCAAGCTCTTCCCTATTCGGGTAGATTGACCTGGGACAAGCTCTACTGCTTCCGTTTCTGCTTTGGCGAGATCTTCTTCTTTGCCTTTTTCTAGCGCCTTTGCCTCCATCGTTTGCGCGAGGTTGCTCGCCGGAGCTTTTCGTTTTTTTACAAACACCTTTCTTACCTCGGCTTGGTCTAGGAAGACCTCTGCATCTCCATCCTTGGTCGCGAATGTGACAGTCAAGTACTTCACATCAGGGCGAATATGCAGGTTCCCCATTGTCTGTCTTCCAAGGATGACGTTGTACGAGGATGGGACGTCCATGACGATGAACCTCGCCATTGTGGAGGCGTACAACTCAGCTGCTCCGTCTACCGAAGTCCCTCTCATCATCAGCGGGAGATCGATCCATCCGAGGACGGGGAGTTCGGATGGTCCAACCCCAAAAGTGGGCGAGGTGACAGGCTTCAGTTCGCTGCTGGAGATGCCCAAGCTCGACAGCAGGTGCGAGAATAGGACGTCAGCATTTGAGCCATCATCAAGCAACACTCTTTTGACGTCCCAGTTCCCTATTCTCGCCATGATCAGCAGCGGATCGTCGTGGGGGAAGACGACGGTGGAGCCATCTTTGCGAGCCAGCTTCTTTGATGGACTTTGATACTCCATGACTGCAATTTCTCTGGCTTTCCGCTTTCTTTCCGAGGATGGGAGCCCAGTGGTGATTGTTTGGATAACCCCTGCCGGAGGTGGAGGGCGCCTTTTTGGACTTCGGTTTCTCCGCCTGTCGGAGTCATAGTCCTCATCTTCGGCCCTTTCTTCCTCCACTTTTCTGCCTTTCGGGGATGGCATCCGCAGGTATTTCCGAAGTTGGCCCTGCTTTATCAGCGACTCTATGTACTTCTTCAGCTGGAAGCAATCTTCGGTCTCATGACCGTGGTCGCGATGAAACTGGCAGAACTTCTTGGCATTCTTCTTATTATCGGCGGTCATGGCCCTTGGCCGCCGAATCTGCGTCCCTTGCCTTTCCAGCGCCATGAGAATGTTGGTCCGTGTAGTGCTCAATGGTGTGAAACTTTGAGGTTTCCTTCCCCGCATCCTCCGAGGTCGTCCTGCTTGTTCGGTCGGATGCCGAGCTTGCTGATTGGACCCATCGGCGCGGTGGTGATCGGGCTTCGGCCCTGCCATTCTTAGTTCCTCGGCGGTCATGTGCTGTTCTGCCCTTCGGTAAAATTCTCTGAGGGTCTCCGGGGGGTCCTTTGAGAACTCGTAGAATAGCTGTGAGTCTCGCCGAAGGCCCCGTGTCATGGCAAGAATGCGGATTTCGGGCCGGAAGTCTGGGATGCTCAGAGCTTCCCTATTGAATCTTTCGACATAGTCTCGGATGGTTTCTCCCTTCCTCTGCTCTATGTCGAACATCTGCACAGGCATTTTGGCCGTCGGCCTGCTCCCAATGAACTGCTGGGTGAAGGCTGTGGACAACTCCTGGAACTCAGTGATAGTCCCTGGGGGCAAGGAATTGTACCAAGCAGTTGCTGGCCCTGTGAGGGTGACTTCGAAGCATTTGCACATGGTAGCGTCATCAGCACCGTGCATTATCATGCTCCGTCTGTACTTCGTCAGATGGGCCACTGGATCAGTACGACCATCATAAATTTCCAACCGAGGTACTCTGAACTCGCCTGGCATAGCTGCCTCAACGACGGCCTGAGTGAAAGGGGAGTCATCTTCGCAGGATGTTCCCGAGGGTCTGGCCCAAACGGATTTTCTGGCCACTTGTTTTTCCACTCTGTCCAGCCGTGCTAATATCTTCTCCATGAGCACTGTGGCGCTAGGGCCTTCTTCAGGGAATGAGAGATCGTCGGCGCCTCTTCGGGGAGCGAGTTCGGCGCTGAGGGGACAAGGACCTCGCCTCAGGCGACGAACTGCTTCGCTGTGAGACTCTCGGTCGCTTGGACCCGGTTTGTCCCACAGGCCGTTTCCCGAGGGCTATAATTTCTGTGGATGATTCTTCGCGAGGGTCTCCACTCCCCGAACTGCGATGTGTAGACTTGGGGCTCCTCTCCCGAGGGCGTGTCACTGAGGGGGGTCTCTGGGCCTGTGCTTGCTGTGGCCACCTTCGGTCGATCTGCTGTGTCACTTCAGACACGACCGAACGCTGAAAGTCCCTCAAGAAACTCATGGTGACTACCAGAGGGCGGTCTTCCTCGGGCGCAGAAGTCCCTGGGAGTGTTTGCTTAGCAACCGGTTGTATCTCAGGCGCAGACGGGGACCTCGGGAGTCCCTTGTCCTTAGAACGCCGAGTCTTAACGACGGCGATCTCAGAGCGGGTTCCCACAGACGGCGCCAAATGATGGCCTAGGGGCCTCATCGTTTATAGTCATGATGGCTGGTGGAGAGACTTCTGGGAGGAGGAACGCCAGGTGGATTGGACAGCCCAAAGGAGAGCACCTGAAAGCTCAGAAACAAAAGGTTAGGAGGCCCCCGAAGTGTTTTTCCGGGGGGAGCCTCCGACGCCCAAGTCAGTGGTGGCCGAGAGAAAGGCAGAAAAAATAGCACAAAGGGCTGATGAGTTTGCCTGTAATTTTCTGGTAATGGGAGCCGTATTTCGCCAACTAACCAACCTCTTGTCTGGTACTAACTCCTGGTATTTATAAGAGTGCCTAGCCCGTTCAGATCACGACACGTGTTCGGTCGGACGTTCCTGACTTTCTGGGCATAGGAGACAGATAGTAGGTTACCTTGAGCCATGTGCTGAGACGGGCCATGATGTGATTTTGATGGCGTCAGCGTGGCAGTGCGCCTTTTGAGGTGGATTGTGGCGTCTGCGAATGGATGTGTCAGAGGCTTCCTTAAATGCTTCCATAAATGCTCCTGCCGTACTCCCGAGGTCCCTCGGTGAGGTCGTCCTTAGGTACGGACAGAGCCTCTTCGGGAAACAAGCCCTCAGTTCGGGGGTTCCCAGTTTCAGGGAGTTCCGACTTCAGGGATATCATGTTCGGCTCGCTATGTCTGGTGCCGCTTTTTCGAAGGCGATCTGTTCACAACCTTGGGGGGCCGAGTAGTGTCCTCGGGTTTTCCTGGCGTGCCGGGCTCGGAGCTCTTCGGCTATCTCCCGAGGTGCATGATCACACCTTTTTCTCGGGTAGCGCCAGTTCTTCTGACCATTCTTGTGGCAGGGAGTTCGGCCAGATCGAGGCGATAGCGTTTGGCTGTCACTTAGTATTTATGGGGGGTCCTTGGAGAACTCATAGAAGAGCTGAGGGTCTTTTTTGAGACCTTAGATCCTTGCTAGGATTCAAATTTCTGGGTGGAATTCAGGGACGCTGAGGGCCTCTCAATTAAACCTTTCAACATAGTCCCAATTGGTCTTTCCATTCTTTTGAGTTATGTCAAACATTTGGATGGGCATCTTCACTATTGGCCTGTTTCTATGAATTTTCGTGTTAAGGTGGTGGATAACTTTTAGAACCCCATAGTGGTTTTGGGTGTGAAAGAGTTGTACCATGCGGTAGCTGGTTCAAATAGGGTCACTTCGAACACTTGTAGAGGGTGGCATCATTGGCACCATGCAACACCATGCTCCTCTTATGCTTATGGGTTACTCTGCCTATCATAGCTTTCCAGATGGGTTACCAAAAAATTGCTAAGCATGGGTGACAAGGCCGTCCGTGGCCCCTGCCCAAGAAGACTGTGAGAGCTGGTCTCACAGTGGATTGCAATTGGTTAGCTGTATATGTGCACGGATTAAAATCCCATGATACTAGTTGATTAACCTAGAATATGCAAGATGCATTCTCTTATGCTTTAACTTGGTTTATTAAAACCATAAAACATTAACTTGGCCAAGTAATTTCATAAAAACTAAGTACAAATAGCCAAAGCATACAAAATCAACATTTGTGTGAGTTTACTACACATAACAACTCGTGAGAACATTCATACATAAAGTACGCTAATGCCCTCACTCAAGAGCAATCCTAGAGCCTAGGACTCCTCAAAACATAGTTTATGGAGTCAGCTAAGTGTATTGTATAAATACAAGCCTCTACTGAGATCTTCTCGACTTAACTCCCACCTTGGATACACATCTTAGTGGCGAGTCTCAAAAGCCCTTGTCCAAGTGCTACTAGGCTCTGCAGCCAAAGGAAGACACTAGTTAGTACTGTTACTTAACCAACAATTACCATGTAGACTAGAATCATAGAGATTCCCAAGTGCCATACCTGTACACACAAAAGAGCATTACCGCGATAATCCTCAACGATTACCGAGCCCAACAACTTCAGTCTCTGCACAACATAAATAGGGAGTGACAATTCAACATTCTCAGTTAGGGTTCTTCTATGTACCTGCAAGAAAATTACTAGGACTAGACATATGATAAACATATGTAAACTTGCTGTGAGCTCACACAGCATGAGAGTCTGATATATTCACATATAACTAGGCCTTTGAGACCTCTCCTCAAACTAGTCCTCCTCACAGGGCGTCACTCCGTGCCTAGCGAGTTTTGGCCACTAACTCACTGTTGGGTTTCGGGAGCCAAACAGCGCAGCGGAATTTAACCGAAACCCTCCAGGATCCAAGTGAAACGGGGTAAACCGGGTGTTCGAAAATTTCATACCTAATTTTCGGTTGAGATCTCTCACTCAACTGTAGAGTCGAATCACAAAACCTGAACAGTTGACGTGTTCAGGCTCTCTATGGTATCCACACGAGCCTCTCAGGATCACCACGCTTCCACCACGTCCCGGCAGATGCGTTTCTCTTGCGCACGCAGTGCTAGCTTGCGTCCTCCAAGGAATTGCAAGAGAAGAGTGTGGCTGTCCTTTTGGGAGGCTAGGGCAAGGAGACCTGCGAATTTCTCACTTAAAAGTTGTATTTATAGTGAGACTCAACTTCCAGGCCTAATGGGTTTCAAAGCCCTAATCCAATTAGGATTTAATTTCGGGCTTAATAATGGCTCAACTCCTTGGCCCATTATTAATACGAAATTAAAGTGAAACCATAACCCAAATAATTAGCCCATGCACTCTAATGATCCAAATAGCTCTATGTGTGCGACCCATAGGCTCTTGCCATGTTGGCAATGATCATAAATCACATTTATGATCATAAGCAATGAGCGGTGTCTAGCAACACATCATTGCTACCCAAGTGACAAGATTGTCGGTGAATCGACTAAACCTTTATGATCATCACCGATATATGCCATTGTCCCTTTGTCCAAGATATCAAGACTAAGCACGAGACATGGAATGTGTCACTCTCGTATAGCCCAATCTTTGGTTTCTTGATTACCGAGTAGACCAACTTAAACTGATGACATTGATATCATATATCAACTCATCGAAGCATGGCCATGCATTTTCTAAGTCTCACTCTATCAAGGGGCCCAAAGATATCACTCCCGTTACATTGGAGGGACAAATCCCATCTTGATCATACAAATCCCTCCGCATGATATGTGACATACCCAATGACCTCCTTCAAGTTCACTCAGTTACGAGCAACAAAGGAAAGTATCAAAGTATGTGACTCACATGTAGGGAACCTTGTTGATCTTAGGTCGAAGGACTACATATACCATGATCACTATGAGAATCACTTATGACACTCATATAACGATCCATGAAGTGTTCTCATGGTGGGTCGGTCCAGTACACAAGTTCTCCAACTTGTACCCATATGTAGACTAGATATCTCATATTAGTCTCCACATATGCTAGTCATTATGTATTATTGCAACCCGCTCCACAATAATACTAGACTAGGGACGTTTAAGAATATCATTATTCTAGGGTTACAATTATGCTTATTACGTTACGCAGAAACAAAACAACAAACATAATTGCTAGATTAATGCCTCAATAAAATATCATGACTCAATGTGCAAAAATACAATCATCTCATGATTGGCTTTTTGGGCACAATACTAACACTCACTCCTAGTAAGCCATAGCATATTGACGCAATCATGTAGCCTTCCCTTAGTTGTTGTGCAGGGGAATCATGATGGAACTTTTGTAGACTAGGCCGTAAGACCTCCTTGTAGACTACATGAACAAGGTTTCACCTTCCAACCTTGTGGCTGTAGCATAGCTAGGTTGCCAAGGGTTCTAAACCACTCACCTGGGCTAGTAATACCTTGTTGTGATCATTGAAACATAGTTTTCCTCGAAACTTGTCTTCACTTTGAGTTAATATAAATCTAAAAATAGGACATTTTAAGTGTTTTTAAAACATGTAGGTGATAGTACTCACTCTTAGCTTCGCGTGGAATCTTGAATCACCTCAATCAAACACCGGAGCAAAAAGTTATGCTAAAAACAAAACCGGGTATCAAATGTTGTCTTGGCGATGCGTCGCCACAGTTGTCAATGTTCTGCCAATTTTTTGAGGTCTTGGCGACGCGTAGTGGAACTTGTGTGGATTGACGACGTGTCGCCAAACCTGCAAAATGCCCAGAAAATCTCTGGTTTTGCTGCTATGAACTTTGGACATTTCCTACACATATCTAACATGCTTGGAATGCCTCCAAATTTTTATACACATAGAACATGTTGCATAGATCACAACCAACTGTCACAAGCCAATCTATGATATCTTGTAACATCAATTCTGATAGCCGAGGTGCCCATCAACGGTCGAGCTCCCAAACTTGGCAGAGTACTGACTTCGGCGAGGGAAACTACCAGCTGAGGTCAGAAGGACACACGATCCCTCTGGCCTAGTATAGGGAATTCGCTCCGTCAGGCAATGATAGAACCAACCTCGGTAGAAAGGTAGAACCCTCTTCGGAAACAGAAGTACCCCTCGGGGGAACCATCCTCAGGAAACATATGCCCCGAGATGTTAGAGTAACCTCAGAAGGTACGAACGAAGCATTTAAGGAGCCTCTGACACCTCCCCGTAAAGTCGTCTCCCAAATACATTTTGACACGCTATCACTGGGACACGCCATCAGAGGGATGCCTCGATATGACACCCTCAGAATGACTAGGCTGTCAGACCAGCGACTTTCGCTGAGATACACGTCCCTTCGCTCCCGAAAAAGCAGGGATCGCAGCCCGCCGTACACGTGTCATAATCTGGGACGGCCTCTAGAGGGAAATGGCTTCTGCACGCCTCCTGTATAAAATACCCAGAAAGCATTCTAAAAAAGGTGAGATAAAAAGTTCTCTTTGAATACACAAAAGAGCAAATAACCTAGTTACTGGAAAATACTGACTTGGGCGTCGGAGGTTCCTCCCCGGGAATTTACACCGGGGACCTCCTAACCTGTGTTTTTCTAAAAAAGCGTTTCAGGTATCCTCCACTGGGGAATTTCCTCTCAAAGTATTCTCCTCCATCAGAAGCACTCTCTGCTCTTACAATGACACACGATGAGGCCGCCGTAGGCCATCATTTGGCGCCGTCTGTGGGAACCTTGTCCCATGTCGCCGTCGTGGAGAGTTGACGCTCGAAGGATAAAGGGATTCCAAAATCCCCCCTCGTCCCTGAGACTCAACAGGCGACCCCTTTACCTGTGGCAGAAACTTCCATGATGGAGGACAACCGTCCAGTAACGGTAACGATGAGCTTCCTACGGGATTTCCAGCGTTCTATCATTGCCGAAATCTCTCAGCAACTTGATCAAAGGTTGCCCCAACCTTCACCCACTCAGAGAGCCTCACCCTCGACCATCCGTCGGGAAAGGAGCTCGCGATCCACTCACTGGAGTTCAGGGAGTGGAGACTCCCTTGTCGCGTATTCGACAGATGGTGAGCCCGTTGAGACGCGCCCCGCCAGAGGGGGACCCGCAAAAGAGACCAGGTCTTCCTGTCGACGGAGCGCATCCCCTTTCCAGAGGTCCCCTTCCCCTCCTCACCGGAGTCATTCCCCAAGGCGAAGAAGAACTTCGCCACCACCAGCAAACACACGACGACAGGGAGGAACTAGCACTGCCGCCCTCATGGAAAGGATCCTGGGAAGGCTGGAAAAGGTGGAGAAACAGATCTCCCGAAAACCAGTCTGGTCCCGGTTGTCCGACTCCTACACCGGAGAGGAGTCGCCCTTCGTACGCGAAGTAGTAGAGGCGCCTATGCCCAGTGATTTCAGGGTTCCTCGTCTGGAAATGTATGATGGGCGGAGTGACCCCCAGGCGCACCTGACAAAATACAAGAGAAGCATGGTGCTCCATGGCGCGGACGACGCCACGCTCTGTAAATGCTTTGAGGTGACACTCTCAGGACCAGCAACAGCATGGTATGGGTCTTTGCCCCAGGGAAGTTTGTTGAGCTTCCAAGAACTATCTACTGCTTTCACCCAACAGTTTATTGGCAGTAGGCCAACTGCCAAAATGCCAGTGCAAATGTTTGACATAGCGCAAAAAGGAGGGGAGACCATCCGCGATTATGTTGAAAGGTTCAACCGAGAAGCACTGAGCGTACCAGACTTTCGACCAGAAAATTCGCATCCTGGCAATGGTCAGAGGACTGCGAAGGGACTCCCAGCTGTTCTATGAATTCTCCAAAGATCCCCCAGAAACTCTTGGGGAATTTTACAGAAGAGCCGAACAACACATGACGGCTGAAGAACTCAGGATGGGGGGACCTAAGGCAGAACACCTTCGCACCGAAGGGCCCGACCACCAGCCGCGCCATCAGAGTGAGGGAGAACGGTCCCGCAGGCAAAGAGGGAAAAGGCCTGCAGCATTCACGCCCCTGAACACAACAAGAGCTAGAATTCTGATGACCCTGGAAAGGCAAGGAACAGCAATCCCAAGGCCAAAGGCCATGGCCCCGAAAAATAAAAGGAATATGAAGAAATTCTGCCAATTTCATCGAGAACACGGCCACGACACTGAAGCCTGTTACCAGTTGAAGAAGTACATCGAGTCCCTGATCAAACAGGGGCAACTTCGGCTATATTTGCGGATACCCTCTCCGAAGGGGAGAAAAGAAGAGCAAAGGGGAGCAGATGATGAAGAGTATGACTCAGACAGAAGACGGGACCGAAGTCCCCGCAAAAGTCTGCCACCCTCGGCGGGGATCATCCAAACCATCACTACGGGGATGCCCTCGGCCGAGAGAAAAAGGAAGATGAGAGAAGTCTCCATCATGGAGTACGGGAGCACCTCCCAAAGGCTCACCCGCAGGGACGGGTCTGTCATAAAATTCCCTCATGACGACCCCCTCCTTGTCATGGCAAGAATAGGGAGCTGCGACGTCAAAAGAGTACTCCTCGATGACGGCTCGAACGCCAACGTCATTTTTTCTCATCTGCTGGAAAAGTTAGATATTTCAAAAAGCGACCTCAGCCCAGTCAGTTCCCCCACCTACGGTGTCGGACCATCTGAACTTCCAGTCCTTGGGTACATTGACTTGCCCGTGATGATGAAAGGGGTCTCCTCCAAAAGCAAAGAAGACTTAATCGCCTCTGGCAGAACAAGATTTATAGTCATTGATGTACCATCAGCATACAACGCCATTCTGGGAAGGCAGACTCAGGGTAATTTTCACATTCGGCCAGATGTAAGATACTTAATGGTCACCTTCGCCACCGAAAATGGAGACGCTGAAATCTTCATTGATCAAGTCGAGGTTAGAAAAGTCTTCACGAGGGCCAGGCAAAGCCCGACCAAGATCCAGGTGCACACTTCGACAGAAGGAAAAAAGGTCCTGATGGACGAAAGGGCAACAGCAGAAGAAAAGGAAAGCCTCAAAAAAATAGAAACAGAAGATGTAAAATTAGTCCCCGGCCGAAATACCCGAGTTGGAAAGAAACTGGCCGAAGGGGACAAAAAGAGGCTTGTATCCTTTTTATGCATGAACAAAGATCTATTTGCTTATTCACCGAAGGATATGCCTGGGGTTGACCCCAGCATAATCCATCACAATCTCAAAGTGCAGCCGCACGTCAGACCAGTTCGGCAAAAAAAACGGAATCTATCTGCTCACAAAAGGTCCTTCGTCAAAACCGAAGTTAATCGCCTCATCGAGGCCGGGGTAATAAGGGAAGTGAAATACCCCGAATGGCTCAGCAATGTGGTTATAGCCACAAAGGAGGGCAGTGAAAAGCTCCGAATGTGCATCGACTTCCGAAACCTAAATGATGCATGTCCGAAAGACTCCTATCCATTACCGGCCATAGATCAGCTAGTAGACGCAACTGCCGAGTACGGACTACTTAGCTTCCTCGACGCTTTTAGCGGGTATCATCAGATCCGAATGAATCCCGAGGATGAGGAAAAAACAGCATTCATCACAGAGATAGGTACTTACTGCTATGTCAGAATGCCTTTCGGGCTCAAAAACGCAGGAGCTACCTACCAAAGGCTGATGAACAAGGTATTTGACGCACAGATCGGTAGGAACATGGAAGTATACGTCGACGATATGATAGTCAAGAGCAGAGTGCCCGATAATCATATCACCGACTTAACCGAGACCTTCCAGCGACTTCGGGAGTTCGGAATTCGCCTTAATCCCGAAAAATGTGTGTTCGGAGTAAACGCGGGAAAGTTTCTCGGGTTTATGGTGTCGGAAAGGGGAATAGACGCTAACCCTGAGAAAGTAAAAGCCCTGCTAAATTTCCGGACACCTACGTCTATCAAGGACATACAGAGGCTTACCGGGAGGATCACCTCCCTAAGCAGATTCATCTCCAGGTATGGTGATCGATGTCGCCAGTTCTTCAAAGTACTCACCAAAGTCTCCAAGGAAGGTGGTACCTCCGGAAACCAGGAACACCCATGGAATGAAGAATGCCATAAAGCCTGGGGAGAGCTCAAGAATTATCTAACTCGCCTCCCAACACTTCGACAACCTCGGGAGGGGGAACCTCTCATCCTTTACCTTGCAGTCACTGAAAAAACAGTAAGTTCCGTCTTGGTGAAAGAAGAAGCAGGGAAACAATGGCCGGTGTATTACGTAAGCAAGTCCCTGCATGGTGCCGAGACAAAGTATCCGTTGCTCCAAAAAGCCATCTACGCGTTAGTACTGGCAGGTAGGAGATTACGACCCTACTTCCAAGGGCACGCCATCACCGTGCGAAGTAATTTGCCCCTGCGAGATGTGATGAAAAAAGTGGAACATTCGGGAAGACTCTCAAAATGGTGCATCGAGCTCGGTGAGTATGATATTACTTACGAGCCTAGAAAGGCAATAAAGGCCCAGGCACTTGCAGACTTTATTACCGAGATTCCCGAGATTGAAAAGATCGAACCACTCACGGGAGGTGAAACAGAAACTGATCCAGAATGGAACCTCTTCATCGATGGAGCGTCAGGCGCAGAGCATCAAGGAGCTGGAATAGTCCTTCAGGGTCCCGAAGGAATGGAAGCTTCTAAAGTAGTCAAATTTGGTTTTAATGTTACCAATAACATTGCCGAGTATGAAGCCCTCATAGCCGGACTGAAAATGGCCAGAAAAGTAGGCGTGAAGAACCTTGTGGCCCACAGTGATTCACAAATAGTGGTCCGACAGACAAGGGGAGAATATGCGGCAAAGGACCCAATTTTGGCTAAGTATCACAATATCGTTCGAAAACTCATTGAGGATTTCGACTGGGTGCACATAAAGAACGTGCCCCGGAAGGATAATACCCAAGCGGATGCCTTGGCCAAAGCAAAAGAACCCACCGAAGTGCTAGAACACCCCAGCACGGAGTTAATGTGCATAAAAACCTCGAGGGAGGGATGGCAATGCTCCCTCAAGAAATATTTGGCAACTTCAGAGCTTCCCGAGGATCCTAAAGAAGCCGCAAAGGTCCGAAAGCGTGTAGGGAGGTATTTCCTCATTGGAGAAGAACTGTACAGGCAAGGGTACGCAACTCCTCTGCAAAGATGTATAGGTGAGGATGACGCCAGAAATGTACTTGAAGAAGTACATGAAAGAGTGTGTGGCTCCCATATAGGGACAGACGCCCTCACAGGAGTAATACTCCGTCAAGGTTACTTCTGGCCTACCCTAAGGAAAGACGCAAGGCAATTCGTCCGAAGATGCGACAACTGCCAAAGGCACGCCAATATCCAAAAGCTACCCTCGGAAAGAATAAATGCGGCAGACTACCCCTGCCCCTTTGCCGTGTGGGGCATTGATCTCATCGGACCTCTCCCAACCGCCCCCGGCGGAGTAAAATTTTGCATCGTTGCAGTGGATTATTTCACCAAGTGGATAGAGGCAGAACCACTAGCATCGATCTCGGCGAAGGACGCCCAAAGATTTGTATGGAAGAACATCATATGCCGATTTGGCATTCCGAGGGTTATAGTGGCCGATAACGGGACCCAGTTCACTGACAAGGGGTTCCAGGAATTCATGGAGGACCTTGACGTCAAGATACATTTTGCCCCAGTAGCTCACCCTCAGAGCAATGGGCAGGTAGAGGTATCTAACAGAACAATAAAAGAAGGTCTAAAGAAACGGCTAAAGGAGGCAAAAGGAAAATGGCCAAGAGAGCTTCCAAGTGTGCTATGGAGCTACCAAACGACTCCCCGAAGAGCCACGGGAGAGACTCCCTTCTCGCTCGTATACGGGACTGAGGCCATTATCCCCATTGAAGTCACGCAGCCCTCGGTAAGAGTACAGGTGTTCGATGAAGGAGGAAATGAGCTTGGACTAAGAGCAAAATTGGACCTCCTCGAAGAGCATCGCGAAATGGCCGAGTTAAGGAGGAAGGCATTCCAGCAGCGGGTAGCACGCACCGCCAATTTACATGTAAGGAAAAAGGAGATCAAAAAAGGAGACCTTGTTCTCCGGAAGACCGAATTCGAACAAAGAAGGCCATCGCAAGGCGTACTTCAGGCAAATTGGAGTGGACCATATTTGGTCCTTGATGAAGTTCGCACAGGGGTCTTTAAGTTGGGTAACGTTGAGGGAGTAGAGTTGAAGAATACCTGGCATTCAAGTTCTCTGAAAAAATTCTATACTTAGACATTTTTTTTTTCTTTCAAAGGAAGCCTGAAAGACACTCCTCTCCGAAGTCGTCAAAAAAATTAAATGATGAATATGCCCTCGTTATCAAAAAAGCATGCCTGACGATTCTTCCTTATGAAATTCCTCACTTGGCTTAAAAACTCGTCCGAGCAAGAAAGCAGTCCAGTAAGATTCTTACTGAAAAAATAAAGTCTAAAAAAAAAAAAAATAGAAAGGGTAAACTTAGAGTCGTACCAGCTTCTGAACAAGCGTATTCGGAAGAAGAGAATGAAGAACAGAGAAAAAATTCTTCATTAAGAATGACAAGTCGAAAGATACAAAAGAGGAAAAAAGAAGAAAGCCTATGACTAAGAAGGGGTATCCGGTGTTTCTTCCCCGGAGGACTCACTCAAAGGTGCAGGCCGAGCAGGAGGAAGATTAAGGAACTCGGCCTTGGACCACGAAGATCTAGGCTCTTCGGGAAAATCCAAGGCAGATAAGTGAGAAAGATCAAGCCCAGGGTACCGAGCGAGGACCTGATGACGAGCCAAGCAAAAGCCATCTTGGTAAGACGTCTTCAACATTTGATCGCTACGGTCCTTCTTGGTACCATGAGCCTTGAGGTCAGCTTTTAGGTCAACAATTTTCTCCTCCAGCTTCTTCTTCCTCTTGCTCTTTGTCCCCTTCTTCCTCAGCAACTCAATCTCAGCAAGAGCCTTCGCAAGATCCTCGCTGTCTTGAGCAGCCTTCTTCCGAAAGGCCTCGTTCTCTAAAGAAAGAGTCGCGCACTTTGAACCGAGGTCTTCAACCTTGGCTGAGAAATCAGTGAGAAGCTCCTGCCTGCTGGACACAACCTTGGCCCGAAGACTCCCAAGGTCTTCCTTCGCAAGTTTGTTCAACTCGCCATATTTTAGGGCATACTGGGCGAGAGACTCCTTCGTCTGGCGCAAGGAATCTTCGGACCGAGAACGGGTCTCCGTCTGTTTCACTGACCAGGCGCGGAAGTACCCACTGTATGCCAAAAGCTGCAGAAAAATAGAAGCATCAATGAAGTATCGGAAGGAAGTGATAGCTTAGAAAGAACAATTTCCTGGAAAAGAAGGATCACCTGAGCAGCGTGTTCAGACATCCTCGCCGCGAGGATCTCTTCAATGGGACATTCGGTGGTAAGGGACAGAAAAGTGGCATAAGTCAGCACCCCTGTCGCTATTTGCGGAGCCATCAGCTGGCTATCCTCAGAGAACAAATCTATGTCCTCTGTGAACGTCTAGAAAGGCTCCTGTGGCACCCTGCCCTGCGTAATCCGTCGGTCCCGAAGAGCCCTGCGACGGTCATGAGTCTCCTTCCAAGAAGCATTAGGAGCGTGCTCTGCAAGGCCACGCCGAAGTTCCATCAAAATGTCATCCCTTAGCCATTCATCCAAAAAGTCGTAGATACGAAAAATACTGAGATTTGTAGCAGAATGGCTAAGGAACCAAGCTGGTGGAACTTCGGGGACGCCCTCCTCAGAACCAACCTCCCGAACATCCTCAGGAATGTTCTTTCCTTTCCTTATTCGGCCCTCTTCAAACTCCTGGGCAGACATTTGCTCTGCGGGAATCTGGGTAGCAGGCGCAGGACTATGCATCTCCCCGAGGATGTCGGGTTCCGAATGAGGATTATCGGACGCCAGTAGTTGAGCTGAGGACTGATCTTCCACCTCAACTACGTCCTCGGGGGAAGGAGGAGCAGGAGTGGTAGCTTTGGTAGCTTTGGCCTTCTTAGACTTAGAAAGGGCCGGCAGTCGACTTCTTCCTCTTACCGGAAGTCTTCTTGCGAACTTGCTCTCCCCGCTTAGCCTGACTATCGAAGAGCGATTTATAAAACTCGGCAGACTGATCGCCCATCTCTGCAAAAATGTAAAATATCAGTGTAAGTCCAAAAGGAAAGCCAGAAGACTAAACCCTGGAGGATGACTCACTCTTGGAAAAAGCCTGATAAGAAATTTGACGCCGAAGGAGCATGACTATCCAAGCTTTTTTTCCCCGGAAGAACAGGCATGGGCATGCCCCGGTCACTCTTGTG
>SMDT01002482.1:0-32575 GCA_005392925.1 Aquilaria sinensis
TACTCCGGCAAAACTAGCGAAGTGGAAGAAAAAGTTTTTTCTTACCCTCTTACTCTGTGACGAGGTTGCCCCGTCCTGACCAATTTCCTTTCTCCAACCGGAGTGATGAAATCACCGTTTTCCGAGCCCAACTGAAGGCCGGACTTCGGTATCCCCCCCCGGAGATGGTTAACGCGTTCTGCGACTTCCATGGCATTGCCGTTAACCAACTCCCACCGAACTCGTACTGCTATTTCAACGCCTTCCTCTGTATGTGTGGCGTTTTCAAAATAAAACCTCACTTTGTAGTTTTTCTTCAGTACTACAAGCTCTTCGTGGTCCCGAAGGGTGGCTTCTATTTTATGCTACCTCGGGGATCCGGGAGCAAAAAGTATACGTTCACTTTCGCCACCAAAGACAGCTGGCGAGGGTGGCAACAAAAATTCTTTTTCCTGAAGAAGTCGGAAACTTGGTCGCACGTCCCGACCAAGTGGGCTCAGGGGAGGCTCAAGATGGATGTTGTTGACCCGAAGATACTGCTAGACGCCGACGTAGCACCTATCTTTGAGGACTTCGACAGGCGCATCCGGGCCGTCTCTGACTGGGCTGCCGAGGTCCCTCCTCGTGCTCTTTACCCCTTTCCGATCAACTGGAGGCTCATGACCGAAGAGGTCCTTCGGGAACTCAAGGTGGTAAAGGAGCATGAGACAGACCTCAACATGCCGAAACCGGCTTCTTCGGGGAAGGACTCTTGGCTCGTGAAACTCCTTCGGGGGAACGAGACTTATGAGTCTTTTTATGAGAGTAAGTTACTTTCTCATTTTTCCCTTCATAACTTCATATTGGACTTACACTGATCTTCTTTTTCTTTTTTTCAGAGATGGGCGACGACGCTGCTGCCTTCTACAAGGCTCTTTTTACCGGGCAGGCCGAGAGGGGCGAACAGACGAAGAAGGCCGCTTCTCGGAGGCGGAAGCACACTTCGGCGGGCCCTCCTGCGAAACGGGCAAGGAAGGCTGGTCCTTCCTCTCTCCCACAGATTCCGGAGGAGGCAGGCGAGGAAGCCGAAGACCACGTTGTCCTTTTACCCGAGGTACCTTTTGCCGACGTCCCTTCTTCCGACGTCCTTCCTCAAAGCCCCACGCCTTCGCACGCTCTTCTGGAGGGCGATGGGGAGGAGACCCCTTCTGCAGAGGAACGGCGCCAAATAAAAGGCAAGGGGATCTCTACTGAGGCGACGTCGATTCTTGACGACGACGTTACTGAGGTGCCAGCAGGTTTGTACTTTGTCCAATTTTTCTGGCCTGTTGTGCAGCGGAGGTGGCCAATTTTTCTGGCCTTAACCAATTTTTCTGCCTTGTTGTGCAGCGGAGGTGGCCGCTTCTGACTGGGTTGCCGAACACGCCCGCAAGAGGGCCCTTCGGGATGCCAAAGTCCCAGCAGGGAAAGTTCCGAAGGAGCCCTTCTGGACGTTCACGGAGGACATGAATATGTACTCCGAGGATTGTCCCGAGATGGCCAGGCAGATGTGCAAAGGGGTGCTTACTGAGGCCTCTTACAAGGCCCTTACGGCGGCTTTCCCAGGCGACATCTCTTTGGCCGCCAAACTCTCTGAACATGCCGCCCAGGTATGTTTTGCTGTTTCCTCAGTGCCAATTTCGCCTTTGCTTTTTACTTAGCATCATTTCCCCCTTTTTTTTTGCAGCTGATGGGGTATGCGGGGTTGCTCTGTGTTCGGGTGGCGCGAGAGTCAGAGAGGAGGGCGTCTCTCTGGGACATTTATACCAAGACGAAGGCCCAGTGTTCGACGTTGGCTGCCGACAATGCTCAGCTGAAGCAGTCTTCAGAGAAGGAAATTGCTGAACTTCGGGTGGGGTTCATAAAAGAGAAAGAGGAGCTGGAGAAAGGCACCTCCCAGAAACTTTCCGACATCAGCTCTTGGATGGCGGAGCTAACTTCGATCGTAGAAACGATTCAAAGGCCCTGCGGGGGTTCCTGAAGGAAAAGGAGGAACTTTTGAAAGACTCCTCCCAGAAGCTTTCCGACATCGGCTCCCAGGTGGCGGAGCTAACTTCGGCTATAGAGGCGACTCAAAAGGAGAAGTCAGAGTCTGATGCTCTCCTCGCGAAGACGCTCGAAGAAAAGACCCAACTTCAAGCCGAGGTCGAATCTCTGAAGAAGTCTTCAAAAGAGAAGAAGAAGACGAAGGCATTGAAGAAGAAGCTCACAGATCTGGAGAAGGACTTCGCGGACTTGGTGGTTAAGAAGCGAGAGTCCGATGATATGACGAAGTTGGGCTTTCAAGACGGCTTTTGTCTCGTGCGGCACCAAATTCTGCAGAAGTTCCCAGATTTAGACCTTTCCTTCCTTGGAGGCTCTGAACATTCCCAAGGGGCCTCGGTGGTCTTGGTCTAAGATCGAGCACTTGAAACTGCCTCCTTCTTTCTTGGCGCCGAAGGCTGCTGACAAAAGCACAGAGGCTGGCAGTTCTCAAGACGCCGAGGTTCCTTAGTTTGTAATAGGGCCTTTTGTCTTCATTTTCTTCTTCTTTTTTGTAGTCTTTCAGCAACTTTCTTCTCTGTAAGCACTCTTTGGCTCAATAGATAAAAATTTGGCTAAGTATTTTTTACCAGATCCCTTTGTTTTCCCTTTGTCCTGAACATCTTCGCTCAAGGGACTTCGGAAGACCATACTTTTGCTTTCTTTTGTCCCGAACATATTCGCTCAAGGGACTTCGGAAGACTATACTTTTGCTTTCCTTTATCCCGAACGTATTCGCTCAAGGGACTTCGGAAGACCATACTTTTGCTTTCCTTTGTCCCGAACGTATTCGCTCAAGGGACTTCGGAAAACCATACTTTTGCTTTCCTCGGCGATTGCTTTCGTGAGACTCTTGTTTTGCACTTCTTCAGAATCTTTTTACTTAGACAAATTTGTCCAACTTGTGCAATACAACTTTCCCACCAAACTTTTTAGGCATAGAATTTTTTCAAGGCCTCTGAGTGCCAAGTGTTTTTTAATTCTATGCCTTCGGCATCGCCGAGCTTATAAACTCCTTTTCGTACTTCAGCAAGTACCAGGTACGGTCCTTCCCAATTTGCGCGAAGTACCCCGTGGGATGGCTTTCGGGGTGCAAATTCAGCCTTTCGGAGAACGAGATCTCCCTTCTTTATTCCTTTTGGCCTGGCGCGTAGATTTATGGCTGCTGCCACTCTTTGCTGGAAAGCTTTTCTTCTCAGCCCGGCTACTTCTCTGTGTTCACCGACGAGGTCGAGCTTGGTTCTCAGGCCGAGGTCATTTCCATTTTCATCGAACACTTGGACTCGTATTGACGGTTGTACTGCCTCGACAGGGATGATGGCCTCTGTACCGAAGACTAGTGAAAAAGGCGTTTCCCCTGTGGCTCTTCGGGGTGTTGTTCGGTAGCTCCATAACACGCTTTGGAGTTCTCCTGGCCATTTCCCTTTTGCTTCCCTCAGTCTCTTTTTCAGACCATCTTTTATGGTCCTGTTAGATACTTCCACCTGCCCATTACTTTGGGGGTGAGCTACTGGGGCGAAGTGCATTTTTGTCCCGAGGTCGCTAATGAACTCTTGGAATCCTTTGTCTATGAACTGGGATCCATTGTCCGCTACGAGTACCCTCGGTATGCCAAATCTGCATACGATGTTTTTCCATACGAACTTCTGCACTTCTTTTGCCGAGATAGTTGTCAGAGGTTCTGCCTCGACCCACTTAGAGAAATAGTCTACTGCTACTACGCAGAACTTTACGCCTCCAGGCGCTGTTGGGAGTGGCCCAATGAGATCTATGTCCCAAACTGCGAAGGGCCAAGGATAGTCTGCCGCAGTCACGAATTCCGAGGGTGTTCTTTGGATGTTCGCATGTCTCTGGCAACTACCACATTTCCGGACGAACTGCTTGGCGTCCTTTCTCAGGGTAGGCCAGAAGTATCCTTGGCGAAGTATCACTGCTGCCAGGGCGTCGGTTCCGATGTGCGAACCACAGGCACCTTCGTGAACTTCTTCGAGGATCATTTCAGTATCCTCTTCACTAACACACCTCTGTAGTGGATTTGCATATCCTTGCCGATATAGTTCTTCTCCAATTAAGAAGAAACGTCCGGAGCGCCTTCGCACTTTTGCGGCTTCGCTGGGGTCTTCGGGGAGTGTGTTGGTTGCGAGATACGTTTTGATTGGTTCTTTCCATCCTTTCCCCGAGGTCGCTATGCTTAATACCGCGATGCTGGGGTGGCTCAGCTCCTCGGTGCAAGTTTTGGACTTCGCCAAACAGTCTGCCTCAGCATTTTCCCGTCGGGGTACGTTCTCGATTTTTACGACGTCGAACTCCCGAATAAGCTTTGTTACCAACTCATGGTATTTTGCCAAGGTCGGGTCTTTCGCGACATAGTCCCCTGCCATTTGCCGGACCACCAGCTGAGAATCACTATGGGCTTTCAAGTTTCTCACGCCAATTTTTCTGGCCAGGCGTAATCCTGCTATGAGTGCCTCATACTCGGCCATGTTGTTGGTGGCGTTGAAACTGAACTTGATGGCCTTCATTACTTCTAGGCCTTCGGGGCCTCTGATAATCACTCCAGCTCCCTGGTGTTCGGATCCTGAGGCCCCGTCAACGTGTAAGGTCCATTCTGGCTCACCCTCTTTTGGATCTGAATGGCTCTCCTCAGTGGTGGGTATTTCGGCGATAAAATCTGCCAGTGCTTGAGCTTTTATGGCTTTCCGGGGCTCATACGTGATCTCGTGTTCGCCCAGCTCTATGCACCACTTGGAGAGCCTTCCCGAATGATCAACTCTCTTCATGACATCCCGTAGTGGCAGACTACTTCGGACGATGATGGGGTGTGCCTGAAAGTATGGCCGCAGCCTTCTTCCTGCAAGCACTAAGGCATATATAGCTTTTTGAAGCAAAGGATACCTGACTTCGGCGCCATGCAGGGACTTGCTGACATAGTAAACCGGCCACTGTTTCGGCCCTTCTTCTTTCACGAGGACCGAGCTCACAGCTTTTTCTGTGACGGCGAGGTATAATACCAGGGGCTCGCCCTCCCGAGGTTGCCGCAGGGTCGGCAGGCTGGCCAAGTAGACTTTGAGTTCTTCCCAGGCTTTTTGGCAATCTTCAGCCCAAGGATGGCCATTTCTTCCGAGGTCGCCTTCCATCTTTGCGGCTTTTGTGAGGACTTTGAAGAAGGGTCGACACCTATCTCCGTACCTGGAAATAAACCTGCTCAGAGAGGTTATTCTTCCGGTGAGTCTCTGCACGTCTTTGACTGTGGTAGGAGTTCGGAATTCAAGCAGAGCCTTAATCTTCTCAGGGTTAGCATCGACGCCCCTTTTGGATACCATGTACCCAAGGAACTTTCCCGAGGTCACCCCGAAGATGCACTTCTCTGGATTAAGGCGGATCCCGAAGGTTCTGATCTTTTGAAAGGTTTCCTCTAAATCTGTAACGTGGTAGCCAGGCAGTTTGCTCTTGACTATCATATCATCAACATATACCTCCATGTTCCTCCCCATTTGGTCTTTGAAGACCTTGTTCATCAGCCTTTGGTAGGTGGCTCCTGCATTTTTTAGCCCAAAGGGCATTCTGATATAGCAATATGTTCCTCCCTCGGTGATGAAGGCAGTCTTCTCTTCGTCTCCGGGGTCCATCCTTATCTGATGGTAACCACTGAAGGCGTATAGGAAACTTAAGAGCCCGTACTCGGCAGTTGAGTCTACCAGTTGGTCTATTGGTGGAAGAGGATATGAATCTTTCGGGCAAGCATCGTTCAAATTTCTGAAGTCGATGCACATCCGGAGCTTGCTACTTCCTTCTTTTGTGGCAATTACCACGTTACTTAGCCATTCGGGGTAGTTTACCTCCCGGATAACGCTAGCGTCTATCAGACGCTGGACTTCGGTTTTGACGAATTCACTTTTGTGAGCTGAGATGCTCCGTTTCTTTTGCCGGACAGGTTTTACTTCCGGACTCACTTTAAGGCTATGCTGGATTACGCGAGGGTTTACCCCTGGCATGTCCTTCGGCGAGTAGGCGAACAGATCTTTATTTGCAAGCAGAAAAGATACAAGTTTTTCCTTGTCTCCTTCGGCCATGCTTTTCCCTATTCGGGTACTATGGCCTAGGACAAGCTCTACTTCTTCTGTTTCCGCTTTTGTGGGATCTTCTGCCTCGCCCCTTTCCAGCTCTCTTGCTTCTACAGCATGTGCTAAGTTGCTTGCTGGAGCCTTTCGTGCTCTGACGAACACCTTTCTCACTTCGCCTTGATCAATGAAGATCTTTGCGTCTCCTTCTTTGGTGGCGAAGGTGACGGTCAAGTACTTTACATCAGGGCGAATGTGCAAATTTCCCTGTGTCTGTCTGCCGAGGATGGCGTTGTATGACGAAGGAACGTCCATGACTATGAATCTTGCCATGGTAGAGGCGAACAACTCAGCGGTTCCTTTCTCCGAAGTTCCCTTCATCATCAAGGGGAGGTCGATCCAGCCGAGGACGGGTAGCTCAGATGGTCCTACGCCGAACGTGGGTGAAGTAACAGCCTTGAGGTCACTCCTGAATATGCCCAAACTTGGCAGCAAATGTGAGAACAAGACGTCTGCGTTTGACCCATCGTCCAGCAGCACCCTCTTGACGTCCCAGTTTCCTATCCTCGCCATTATCAGCAATGGATCATCATGAGGAAATAAGATGGTGGAGCCATCCTCGTGAGCCAATTTTTTCGTTGGGCTCTGATATTCCATCACCGCTATCTCTCTGGCCCTTCTTTTCCTTTCTGAGGACGGAAGTCCGGTGGTGATCGTCTGTATTACTCCTGCCGAAGGTGGAGGACGCCGCCTCGGACTTCTGTTCCTTTGCCTGTCTGAATCATAATCCTCGTCATCAGGCTTTCCCTCTTCCTCTTTTCTCCCATTCGGGGAAGGCATTCTCAGATAACGCCGAAGCTGGCCCCGCTTTATCAGTGATTCAATGTACTTTTTCAACTGGAAGCAGTCTTCGGTGTCATGACCGTGATCACGGTGGAACTGACAGAACTTCTTCATGTTCCTTCTGTTATCAACAGTCATTCCCCTCGGCCGTTGGATCTGAGTTCCTTGTTTTTCCAATGCCATGAGGACATTAGCCCTTGTGGTGTTCAGAGGTGTAAAGTTTTGGGGCTTCCTTCCTCCTCCTCGCATTCTCCGAGGTCGGCCTAACTGTTCCGTTGGACCCCGGGTTTGCTGGCTGGACCCTTCGCCTCGAACATGAATATGGTCAGCCTTCGGTCCAGTCATTCTCAGCTCTTCGGCTGTCATATGCTGTTCTGCCCTTCGGTGGAATTCTCCCAGTGTGTCCGGGGGATCTTTGGAGAATTCATAAAACAATTGCGAATCTCTTCGAAGGCCCCTTCTCATGGCGAGGATTCGGATTTCGGGACGAAAGTCCGGAACACTGAGGGCTTCTCTGTTGAACCTCTCGACATAGTCACGGATGGTTTCCCCGTTTCTTTGTGCTATGTCAAACATCTGGATGGGCATCTTCGTCGTCGGCTTACTCCCAATGAACTGTTGGGTGAATGCTGAGGACAGCTCCTGGAACCCCCTGATGTTTCCGGGGGGCAGGGAATTGTACCAAGCAGTCGCTGGTCCCGCGAGGGTGACTTCAAAGCACTTGCAGAGTGTGGCATCGTCAGCTCCGTGCAGCACCATGCTGCGTTTGTACTTTGTTAGGTGGGCCTGGGGATCAGTCCGGCCCTCATAGGTTTCTAGCCGAGGCAGCCTGAAGTCACTTGGCATGGCCGCCTCGACCACCGTTCGGGCGAAAGGAGTTTCATCTCCAGAGACAGTTTCAGTTAGCCTGCCCCAAACAGGCTTGCGTGCCACCTGCTGTTCCACTCTCTCCAGTCTCGCCAAGACTTTCTCCAGGAGGAGCGTGGCGCTGGGCTCCTCTTCCTGGTATCGCCTCTTCGGAGAGCGACTTCGGTACCGAGGTGAGGGGGACCTTGCTTCTGGTGATAAACTTCTTCTGGACGGAACTTCGGGTCGTTTAGACCTTGCTCTTTCCGCCAGACGTGCCCCAAGGGGCAAGTTATCTGTCGAGGACTCTTCTCGTGGCTCCCCACTTCCCGAGCTATGATGGGTTGCCCTTGGGCTTTTCTCCCGAGGTCGTGCTGACGAGGTGGGTTTTTGGGCCTGGGCTGGTTGCGGCCATCTTCGGTCTATTTGTTGTGTCATTTCAGCCACAACAGACCTCTGAAAGTCTCTTAAAAAACCCATGGTGATGATAAGAGGGCGTTCCTCTTCAGGCAAGGAAGTCTCTGGGGGACTTTGTTCGGTAGCCGGTTGGGTCTCAGGCGCGGACGGGGACTTTGGGAGTCCTTTGTCCTTTGAACGCCGAGTTTCGACAACAGCTACGTGGGAGTGGGTTCCCACAGACGGCGCCAAATGATGCCCCAAAGCATCTTCGTTTGTTGTCATGTTGACAGGTGGAGAGACTTCCTGAGGAGGCAAGCGCCTGGAGCTCTGGTTTCCCAGCTGAGTGTGCCTGAAAAGCTCAAAGAAGAGGTTAGGAGGTCCCCGGTTTGCTTTTCCGGGGAGGACCCTCCGACGCCCAAGTCAGTTTTCTGAGTGAAAGTGGAGGAAGAACACTAAGGGATCAAGCGTCTTGCCTGTTTTGTGTTTTCTCAGAGGGAGGAGAATGCCCCATCCTTTGCCCAGTCCCCTTTCCTAGTATTTATAGGAGTAGATGGTCCGTCCAGATCATGACACGTGTTCGGTCGGATTTGATCTGTGCTTTTGGACCTAGGGGACAGGCAGCCGTTTGCAGCCTCCTTTAGCCTTGGACCCGGACAGGTTGTGTCAGGACTGGGGCGGCTGTTTTGGACCTAGGGGACAGGCAGCCGTTTGCAGCCTCCTTTAGCCTTGGACCCGGACAGGTTGTGTCAGGACTGGGGCGGCTGCGGCGTGTCAGTTCGCCGTTCTGATGTGACGTGCAGGGCTTGCAGGCGACATGTCAGAGGCTCCTTAAATGCTCATACCGTACTCCCGAGGTCCCCTGGGCGAGGTCGCCCTTCGGTGCGTGCACCCTCTTCGGATTCCATCCGTCTTTCGGTGCGAGCACTTCCTTCGGGATCTATCCCATAGTTCTGGGAGTTCCCTTGATGGACACCTTCTTCGGGACTTACACCCATAGTTCGGGGATTCCCTTGTTCAGGTGCTTCTTGCTCGGGGAAGATCCTCTTCGGGGCAGTCAGTTTGGCCCCTCGATGGAGACGGTGTTGTCCTCGGAATTCCTGACGAGCTAACCAAAGTCTCGAGCTCATAGTGTTTGACTTCGCACCTTCCGAGGTCACTGAAAAGATCCTCTCTTGGGTGATCTGAAAAAAGAAAAGGAAGATCAGTGTAAGTCCAAGATGAAGTTATGAAGGGAAAAATGAGAAGGTAACTTACTCTCATAAAAAGACTCATAAGTCTCATTCCCCCGAAGGAGTTTCACGAGCCAGGAGTCCTTCCCCGAAGAAGCCGGTTTCGGCATGTTGAGGTCTGTCACATGCTCCTTTACCACCTTAAGTTCCCGAAGGACCTCTTCGGTCATGAGCCTCCAGTTGATCGGAAAGGGGTAAAGGGCACGAGGAGAGACCTCGGCAGCCCAGTCAAAGACGGCCCGAATGCGCCTGTCGAAGTCCTCAAAGATAGGTGCTACGTCGGCGTCTAGCAGTATCTTCGGGTCAACGACATCCATCTTGAGCCTCCCCTGAGCCCACTTGGTCGGGACGTGCGACCAAGCCTCCGACTTCTTCAGGAAAAAGAATTTTTGTTGCCACCCTCGCCAGCTGTCTTTGGTGGCGAAGGTGAACGTATACTTTTTGCTCCCGGATCCCCGAGGTAGCATAAAGTAGAAGCCACCCTTCGGGACCACGAAGAGCTTGTAGTACTGAAGAAAAACTACAAAGTGAGGTTTTATTTTGAAAACGCCGCACATACAGAGGAAGGCGTTGAAATAGCAGTACGAGTTCAGTGGGAGTTGGTTAATGGCAATGCCATGGAAGTTGCAGAACGCGCTAACCATCTCCGGGGGGGGATACCGAAGTCCGACCTTCAGTTGGGCTCGGAAAACGGTGATTTCATCACTTCGGTTGGAAAAAGGAAATTGGTCAGGACGGGGCAACCTCGTCACAGAGTAAGAGGGTAAGAAAAACTTTTTCTTCCACTTCGCTAGTTTTGCCGGAGTAGTGCAGCAAGGGTGAGAAAGAAGAGGTTGCCAACTCTCGGGAACAGGCATGATGAAAATGAGTTCGGGAAAAACAACGAAAATGAGTTCGGGAAAAACAACGAAAACGAGTTCGGGAAAAACAAAGAAGAAGCTTTGAAAAAAGCAAAAGGACTAAAACCCACCAAAGGTCTTGCCGAAATCTGGATTTCTGGAAGCCGTCGTGAAAAGTGGGCGGAAAAACGCCTGAAAAAGGAGAACCGCCGCGGAAAATCGGGAGAGAATTAGAAGGCAGAAGAAAGCAAAAGCAGAAGCAAAAAGAGGGTTATGACAGGGCTGGTATATATAGGCCGAGAAGGCCAGGTGAACCGTCGTCATTAGTACCCCTCGGAAGGCGAAGCGTCGCCATAACTGCTAAATGCGCCTGAAAAGTCGCGCCTGCCGTACTCAGTGCATTCCCACCCAATAATAGTGTGCCATGTGTCGGTCATCGCGCAGCAAACGTGCCACGTGTCGTCCATCACGTCGAGCACGCCCTCT
Organism: Aquilaria sinensis; assembly: GCA_005392925.1. NCBI lineage: Eukaryota > Viridiplantae > Streptophyta > Magnoliopsida > Malvales > Thymelaeaceae > Aquilaria > Aquilaria sinensis. The sequence goes on from SMDT01002482.1 coordinate 10,723, forward strand.
GACACCATTTGGTCTAGAGGCGCCGCCCTAGACTGACTCTGCTGGACACAGGATGCAACGCATGAGCAGACCTATAAAGGCAAAAAAGTAGGTTACCTCGAAGACACCAAAAGACAGTCTGTGACTTCGGGCAAAAGGTCTATCTTCGGTACAAGGTTATCCTATTTTCCCTCGCCACGAGGACACCAAGAGACAGCCTGTGACTTCGAGCGGAAGGTGTATCTTCGGCACAGGGACAGCCTATCTTCTCGCGCCTCGAGGACGCAAAAAGGGCTGCCCATCGCTTCAGGCAGAAGAAGGCGTCTTCGGCGCAGATATCACAACCACAGGACCCGACAACCGATGAACCGAAGTTTCTCACTTCGGCTTTTCGGAGGGGGGCCTGTGATAGCCAAAGGCTATTGCCTCCTCGGTAGTAACTCCCTGCCAGAATATTGGCCGAGGAGTCTGACGTCACCCAAGAGAGGATCTTTTTACTGACCTCGGAAGGTGCGAAGTCAAACACTATGAGCTCGAGACTTCGGTTAGCTCGTCAGGAATTCCGAGGATAACACCGTCTCCATCGAGGGGCCAAACTGACCGTCTTCGGGTAAGAAAGCCATCTCTCTGAAGCAAGGAAGAATCTCCCCGAAGGCAGAAGCCCCGAAGAGGATCTTCCCCGAACAAGAAACACCTGAACAAGGGAATCACCGGACTATGGGTATAAATCCCGAAGAAGGTGTTCATCAAAGGAACACCCAGAACTATGGGATAGATCCCGAAGGAGGTGCTCGCACCAAAAGACGGATAGAATCCGAAGAGGGTGCACGCACCGAAGGGCGACCTCGCCCAGGGGACCTCGGGAGTACGGTATGAGCATTTAAGGAGCCTCTGACATGTCGCCCACAAGCCCTACACGTCACATCAGAACGGCAAACTGACACGCCGCAGCCCCCCCAGTCCTGACACAACCTGTCCGGGTCCAGGGCTAAAGGAGGCTGCAAACGGCTGCCTGTCCCCTAGGTCCAAAAGTACAGATCAAATCCGACCGAACACGTGTCATGATCTGAACGGACCAACTACTCCTATAAATACTAGGAAATGGGACTGGGCAAAGGATGGGGCATTTTCCTCCCTCTGAGAAAACACAAAACAGGCAAGACACTTGATCCCTTAGTGCTCTTACTCCACTTTCACTCAGAAAACTGACTTGGGCGTCAGAGGGTCCTCCCCGGAAAAGCAAACCGGGGACCTCCTAACCTCTTCTTTGAGCTTTTCAGGCACACTCAGCTGGGAAACCAGAGCTCCAGGCACTCGCCTCCTCAGGAAGTCTCCCCACCTGTCAACATGACAAACAAACGAAGATGCCTCGGGGCATCAGTCAGGTTACACTTTGGTGTATGTTACTATTAGCTAATTAACTAAAGTACATGTACTAGAAATGCAAGTGAATGTGGCCTATTTGCTTGGCATTTTTTGGGAGCTCCTAATGGTATTGGTGTAATGGTAAGTTTGTGTGCAAGAAATGCACATGAGTACATGTATGACATACACTGGCCGAGAGCTATATTGTGGAGTGTGTGTGTGTATCTGTGTGCTTTGGTGCTTGTTTTTGTGCTTGCTAACCCCTTATGAACCATTTGATTTATTCATTAAGCTGCTTTGTATAGGTATATGCATGTTTTTCTTGTCTTGGTGTTTGTTTTGCAGGTTGAGCTAACACAAAAGGGAGGTTAAGCTTTGAGTGCTCCTTCAGCTTAACTAAATAGACTCAATATGAGTTGTGTACGTTTATGTGAAATACTGAGTTATATGCTTCACGTTTAAATAGACTCAATATCCTACTGTACGTTTAAGTGAAAATGCTCAGTTATATGTTCACTGCCCAACTTTATTTTTCAGGCAAGGACATTCGGCCTGAGTAGGACTAAGCTGCCTTTGTGTGTGTGCTTAGTGTTTGTAGTTGCTTGCTTTGCAAGGTATGTGCCAATGTGTGCTTGGCTTAACACTTTGATTCATTTGCAAGTCTTATTCTTTATTTGGCCGAGACTTATGGAGTGGAAGTTTGCAGGCAGTAGTTGGGGACTTGTCTAGGAGGGCTATGGATACCTGGACTATAGCTTTGATCTTAGTGTTTTCCTTCATGACCATGAATCAAGCTATTGGGTTGGTGTTGCAGTGTGTACTCTTGTATGGCATACTGAAGGTCTTGTTTGACCATTAGGAGACTCGGCATGTATTAACTTGGCATAAATACTTTTGGTTTCATGGCATGTGTGGCCATGTTATGTTTGCTAGGTAGACTACCCTTTTGTTGTTAATATGTGTAGTCATTGACACCTAGACTTATGATGCTTCTTGGGTTTTGTATGCCAAGTTATGCATGGACTATGGATGATATTATGTTAGCCTGTGTTGCTGGATATTATGGGCCAAAGTTTGGCACCTTTATGTGACTAGTTTGGGTTTTGTTTCATGAAAATATGGTGCACCCTTATATGTACCTAATATGGCCGAGATCATCATGAACATATTGTATGTGGTTTTCAAAATCTAAACTAAATCTTGTGGGCTTCTTGGTTGCCATATAGTTAATACACTTGATGCACACCATGTATGCACCTAATTTGCATTAAGTGTTGCCTTGCTTGTAGTGCAAGAAATCAATTGAATCCTTGCTTGTGGAGCAAGTTAAGGGTTTGGGCCTTGCCCTTGCTGCAAGAAATTAATGGAACTTTACTAAAGCCACCTAGGCCACCTCCCAGGCCTCTTAACTGAAGAAAATAAGACTTAAAAGTTATCATAGATTGCTTGGCCGAGAGCTAGAACCTAAATTTTACAATTGGGATTGTGAGCTAGTCTAGGAACTTCTAGGCCAGGGCCTGAGTGAGGTGTGACAGGGGAGGGTACAAGAGACAAACCTTCAGTTGGGCTCGGTAAATAGTGATCTCATCAGAATTGGCCATGTAACCATACGATGCCCGACCAAGTAAGGTAAATCTCGGGACGGCATAAGTGGGGAGATAGAATTTTGCTACCCACTTTGTATTTTTCTCCAAAGTAGTGCAGCATGGATGAGACTCAAAGGGGAGAAAATTTTCGGGAATAGGGTGGACGGTCATCAGTGGAGCAGGGTTTGACATTTCTCAAAGAGAAGAGAGGAAACTTTGGGAAAACTAAAGAAAGAGAACCGAAGGACTTTGAAAAAAAAGCTAAACTCCAGAACAAACAACTTCAGAAAGAATGAAGAACTTCGGAAAGAAAGTCCCATCGAAAGTTTTGCCAAAGTCTGGATTCCTGGAAAGAGATCCGCCGATAGAACCGCTCCACCACTAGAACCACTGCCGGAAGGAGAAAAAAGATGAGAAAGAGTTTTGGAGCAAACAAGAGCAAAGGAAAAGAGTGTGAAGGTCTGGGACAAAAAGGGTTTATATAGGGCGAAGGGGGCAGGTGAAACGTCGTCATTATTGCTCCATGAAGGTGAAGAGATTCAATTGATGTAACCGACGTAATCGTTCGTCACTCATTAGCTGCCACATGTAGACTAACACGGGAAACGAGGGCATGACCCAGACAACTAGCAGACCTACATAACCCTATCTGAAGTGACGAGCCCATCTGTATGGGAAGACGAAATGATTCACTGACAGAAAAGTCAGTGGAAGTACCCGCCTCACACGACTACCTCGGTGGAAGAGCCCGAGGCACCACTCAAACACCAGAGGAATTACCTTGGTAGAGTACCTTAGTTCACCGGAGTTCCCCCCAACGAAAATGCAGACTTCGAATGGAAGCCCATCATGGCAACAAGACCAAGCATCGCTTGCCACAAAAAGGCTCCCGAAACTCCCCAAACTGAAGAAACATCTTCAATTTTCTAAAGGGGGCATGTGATAGTCGAAGGGCTATCGCCCCCTGAACGACTTCGTATGCGCTCACCATCCTTGCCCAGCGCACCATCTCTGGTCGAAACAGACACGACAAAACCCCGGCAAAGAGAGGGCCTCAGGACCCTCGGACAAGCCGGATAGGCGCTACCCTCAGGAAACCCATGGGACCAACTTCGGTGAGAAGGGGTCACCACCCTTCCCGAGGGTGACCTTGCACCGACCTCGCCTACGCAGAACCACCTTCGGATACTATTTGGGCCACCCTCGGAGCGTGCTCGTGAAGTGCCATCATCAAGTACCCGAGCCTGACCTCGAGAGAGCCTAATAGAAGGTGCCTCATACAAACAAGGGACCTCCCTCCAAAGGAGCTCACCTTCCCGAATGAGCTTTGTACTCTGAAGGAGTTCGGTCCCCCAAAAAGGCCATGTGGACATATGACAAAACGGCTTAGGAGCATCTGACACAAAAACCTCGCACACGTCCCTGACACGGGCACCTCTGTCACAGCACCCGCGCCGGCACCCTAGGTCAGAACGGCCTAAGGCCAGCTGGAGAAGCCTTCTGCAGAGGTACGGACTAAATCAGGCAGAACACGTGTCACCGTCTTAGCAGGCTATGTCAAATGGCCTTCTCCCTGTGCCCTTCTATAAATGCTTGCACAGTGCTTTCATAAGAACGACGAAGAGGTAATAGGGAATTCTTGCTACGCTCTGCTTACTATTCATTTTCTCTGCTCTCACAAAGTATTGACTTGGGCGTCAGAGGCTCCTCCCCCAAAAAATACTTCGAGGAGCTCCTAACTCTTGCTTTTCTAGGTCCTTGCAGTCCTTCTCCCACCGAAGCCCTCATCCAGGCGTTCCCTCACCGAAAGTTCTTGCTCTAGGCTCATCATGTTGCACAACGAAGATGCGGAAAGGCATCAGTATACTGATAGCCAAAGGCTATTGCCTCCTCGGTAGTAACTCCCTGCCAGAATATTGGCCGAGGAGTCTGACGTCACCCAAGAGAGGATCTTTTCACTGACCTCGGAAGGTGCGAAGTCAAACACTATGAGCTCGAGACTTTGGTTAGCTCGTCAGGAATTCCGAGGACAACACCGTCTCCATCGAGGGGCCAAACTGACTGCCCCGAAGAGGATCTTCCCCGAACAAGAAGCACCTGAACAAGGGAATCCCCGAACTATGGGTGTGAGTCCCGAAGAAGGTGTCCATCAAGGGAACTCCCAGAACTATGGGATAGATCCCGAAGGAGGTGCTCGCACCGAAGGACGGATAGAATCCGAAGAGGGTGCACGCACCGAAGGGCGACCTTGCCCAGGGGACCTCGGGAGTACGGTATGAGCATTTAAGGAGCCTCTGACATGTCACCCACAAGCCCTACACGTCACATCAGAACGGCGAAACGGCTGCCTGTCCCCGCCGCAGCCGCCCCAGTCCTGACACAACCTGTCCGGGTCCAGGGCTAAAGGAGGCTGCAAACGGCTGCCTGTCCCCTAGGTCCAAAAGCACAGATCAAATCCGACCGAACACGTGTCATGATCTGAACGGACCATCTACTCCTATAAATACTAGGAAAAGGGACTGGGCAAAGGATGGGGCATTTTCCTCCCTCTGAGAAAACACAAAACAGGCAAGACACTTGATCCCTTAGTGTTCTTCCTCCACTTTCACTCAGAAAACTGACTTGGGCGTCGGAGGGTCCTCCCCGGAAAAGCAAACCGGGGACCTCCTAACCTCTTCTTTGAGCTTTTCAGGCACACTCAGCTGGGAAACCAGAGCTCCAGGCGCTTGCCTCCTCAGGAAGTCTCTCCACCTGTCAACATGACAACAAACGAAGATGCCTTGGGGCATCATTTGGCGCCGTCTGTGGGAACCCACTCCCACGTAGCTGTTGTCGAAACTCGGCGTTCAAAGGACAAAGGACTCCCAAAGTCCCCGTCCGCGCCTGAGACCCAACCGGCTACCGAACAAAGTCCCCCAGAGACTTCCTTGCCTGAAGAGGAACGCCCTCTTATCATCACCATGGGTTTTTTAAGAGACTTTCAGAGGTCTGTTGTGGCTGAAATGACACAACAAATAGACCGAAGATGGCCGCAACCAGCCCAGGCCCAAAAACCCACCTCGTCAGCACGACCTCGGGAGAAAAGCCCAAGGGCAACCCATCATAGCTCGGGAAGTGGGGAGCCACGAGAAGAGTCCTCGACAGATAACCTGCCCCTTGGGGCACGTCTGGCGGAAAGAGCAAGGTCTAAACGACCCGAAGTCCCGTCTAGAAGAAGTTTATCACCAGAAGCAAGGTCCCCCTCACCTCGGTACCGAAGTCGCTCCCCGAAGAGGCGATACCAGGAAGAGGAGCCCAGCGCCACGCTCCTCCTGGAGAAAGTCTTGGCGAGACTGGAGAGAGTGGAACAGCAGGTGGCACGCAAGCCTGTTTGGGGCAGGCTAACTGAAACTGTCTCTGGAGATGAAACTCCTTTCGCCCGAACGGTGGTCGAGGCGGCCATGCCAAGTGACTTCAGGCTGCCTCGGCTAGAGACCTATGAGGGCCGGACTGATCCCCAGGCCCACCTAACAAAGTACAAACGCAGCATGGTGCTGCACGGAGCTGACGATGCCACACTCTGCAAGTGCTTTGAAGTCACCCTCGTGGGACCAGCGACTGCTTGGTACAATTCCCTGCCCCCGGAAACATCAGGGGGTTCCAGGAGCTGTCCTCAGCATTCACCCAACAGTTCATTGGGAGCAAGCCGACGACGAAGATGCCCGTCCAGATGTTTGACATAGCACAAAGAAACGGGGAAACCATCCGTGATTATGTCGAGAGGTTCAACAGAGAAGCCCTCAGTGTTCCGGACTTTCGTCCCGAAATCCGAATCCTCGCCATGACAAGGGGCCTTCGAAGGGATTCGCAATTGTTTTATGAATTCTCCAAAGATCCCCCGGACACACTGGGAGAATTCTACCGAAGGGCGGAACAGCATATGACAGCCGAAGAGCTGAGAATGACTGGACCGAAGGCTGACCATATTCATGTTCGAGGCGAAGGGTCCAGCCAGCAAACCCGGGGTCCAACGGAACAGTTAGGCCGACCTCGGAGAATGCGAGGAGGAGGAAGGAAGCCCCAAAACTTTACACCTCTGAACACCACAAGGGCTAATGTCCTCATGGCATTGGAAAAACAAGGAACTCAGATCCAACGGCCGAGGGGAATGACTGCTGATAACAGAAGGAACATGAAGAAGTTCTGTCAGTTCCACCGTGATCACGGTCATGACACCGAAGACTGCTTCCAGTTGAAAAAGTACATTGAATCACTGATAAAGCAGGGCCAGCTTCGGCGTTATCTGAGAATGCCTTCCCCGAATGGGAGAAAAGAGGAAGAGGGAAAGCCTGATGACGAGGATTATGATTCAGACAGGCGAAGGAACAGAAGTCCGAGGCGGCGTCCTCCACCTTCGGCAGGAGTAATACAGACGATCACCACCGGACTTCCGTCCTCAGAAAGGAAAAGAAGGGCCAGAGAGATAGCGGTGATGGAATATCAGAGCCCAACGAAAAAATTGGCTCGCGAGGATGGCTCCACCATCGTATTTCCTCATGACGATCCATTGCTGATAATGGCGAGGATAGGAAACTGGGACGTCAAGAGGGTGCTGCTGGACGATGGGTCAAACGCAGACGTCTTGTTCTCACATTTGCTGCCAAGCTTGGGCATATCCAGGAGTGACCTCAAGGCTGTTACTTCACCCACGTTCGGCGTAGGACCATCTGAGCTACCCGTCCTCGGCTGGATCGACCTCCCCTTGATGATGAAGGGAACTTCGGAGAAAGGAACCGCTGAGTTGTTCGCCTCTACCATGGCAAGATTCATAGTCATGGACGTTCCTTCGTCATACAACGCCATCCTCGGCAGACAGACACAGGGAAATTTGCACATTCGCCCTGATGTAAAGTACTTGACCGTCACTTTCGCCACCAAAGAAGGAGACGCAAAGATCTTCATTGATCAAGGCGAAGTGAGAAAGGTGTTCGTCAGAGCACGAAAGGCTCCAGCAAGCAACTTAGCACATGCTGTAGAAGCAAAAGAGCTGGAAAAGGGCGAGGCAGAAGATCCCACAAAAGCGGAAACAGAAGAAGTAGAGCTTGTCCCAGGCCATAGTACCCGAATAGGGAAAAATATGGCCGAAGGAGACAAGGAAAAACTTGTATCTTTTCTGCTTACAAATAAAGATCTGTTCGCCTACTCGCCGAAGGACATGCCAGGGGTAAACCCTCGCGTAATCCAGCATAGCCTTAAAGTGAGTCCGGAAGTAAAACCTGTCCGGCAAAAGAAACGGAGCATCTCAGCTCACAAAAGTGAATTCGTCAAAACCGAAGTCCAGCGTCTGATAGACGCTAGCGTTATCCGGGAGGTAAACTACCCCGAATGGCTAAGTAACGTGGTAATTGCCACAAAAGAAGGAAGTAGCAAGCTCCGGATGTGCATCGACTTCAGAAATTTGAACGATGCTTGCCCGAAAGATTCATATCCTCTTCCACCAATAGACCAACTGGTAGACTCAACTGCCGAGTACGGGCTCTTAAGTTTCCTAGACGCCTTCAGTGGCTACCATCAGATAAGGATGGACCCCGGAGACGAAGAGAAGACTGCCTTCATCACCGAGGGAGGAACATATTGCTATATCAGAATGCCCTTCGGGCTAAAAAATGCAGGAGCCACCTACCAAAGGCTGATGAACAAGGTCTTCAAAGACCAAATGGGGAGGAACATGGAGGTATATGTTGATGATATGATAGTCAAGAGCAAACTGCCTGGCTACCACGTTACAGATTTAGAGGAAACCTTTCAAAAGATCAGAACCTTCGGGATCCGCCTTAATCCAGAGAAGTGCATCTTCGGGGTGACCTCGGGAAAGTTCCTTGGGTACATGGTATCCAAAAGGGGCGTCGATGCTAACCCTGAGAAGATTAAGGCTCTGCTTGAATTCCGAACTCCTACCACAGTCAAGGACGTGCAGAGACTCACCGGAAGAATAACCTCTCTGAGCAGGTTTATTTCCAGGTACGGAGATAGGTGTCGACCCTTCTTCAAAGTCCTCACAAAAGCCGCAAAGATGGAAGGCGACCTCGGAAGAAATGGCCATCCTTGGGCTGAAGATTGCCAAAAAGCCTGGGAAGAACTCAAAGTCTACTTGGCCAGCCTGCCGACTCTGCGGCAACCTCGGGAGGGCGAGCCCCTGGTATTATACCTCGCCGTCACAGAAAAAGCTGTGAGTTCGGTTCTTGTGAAAGAAGAAGGACCGAAACAGTGGCCGGTTTACTATGTCAGCAAGTCCTTGCATGGCGCCGAAGTCAGGTACCCTTTGCTTCAAAAAGCTATATATGCCTTAGTGCTTGCAGGGAGAAGGCTGCGGCCATACTTTCAGGCTCACCCCATCATTGTCCGAAGTAGTCTGCCACTACGGGATGTCATGAAGAGAGTTGATCATTCGGGAAGGCTCTCCAAGTGGTGCATAGAGCTGGGTGAACACGAGATCACATACGAGCCTCGGAAAGCCATAAAAGCTCAAGCACTGGCAGATTTTATCGCCGAAATACCCACCACTGAGGAGAGCCATTCAGATCCAAAAGAGGGTGAGCCAGAATGGACCTTACACGTTGACGGGGCCTCAGGATCCGAACACCAGGGAGCTGGAGTGATTATCAGAGGCCCCGAAGGCCTAGAAGTAATGAAGGCCATCAAGTTCAGTTTCAATGCCACCAACAATATGGCGGAGTATGAGGCCCTCATAGCAGGATTACGCCTGGCCAGAAAAATTGGCGTGAGAAACTTGAAAGCACATAGTGATTCCCAGCTGGTGGTCCGAAAAATGGCAGGGGACTATGGCGCGAAAGACCCGACCTTGGCAAAATACCATGAGTTGGTAACAAAGCTTATTCGGGAGTTCGACGTCGTGAAAATCGAGAACGTACCCCGACGGGAAAATGCTGAGGCAGACTGTCTGGCGAAGTCCAAAACTTGCACCGAAGTGCTAAGCCACCCCAGCATCGCGGTGCTAAGCATAGAGACCTCGGGGAAAGGATGGAGAGAACCAATCAAAACGTATCTCGCAACCAACACACTCCCCGAAGACCCCAGCGAAGCCGCAAAAGTGCGAAGGCGCTCCGGCCGTTTCTTCTTAATTGGAGAAGAACTATATCGGCAAGGATATGCAAATCCACTACAGAGGTGTGTTAGTGAAGAGGATACCGAAATGATCCTCGAAGAAGTTCACGAAGGTGCCTGTGGTTCGCACATCGGAACCGACGCCCTGGCAGCAGTGATACTTCGCCAAGGATACTTCTGGCCTACCCTGAGAAAGGACGCCAAGCAGTTCGTCCAGAAATGTGGTAGTTGCCAGAGACATGCGAACATCCAAAGAACACCCTCAGAGTTCGTGACTTCGGCAGATTATCCTTGGCCCTTCGCAGTTTGGGGCATAGATCTCATTGGGCCACTCCCAACGGCGCCTGGAGGCGTAAAGTTCTGCGTAGTAGCAGTAGACTATTTCTCTAAGTGGGTCGAGGCAGAACCTCTGACAACTATCTCGGCAAAAGAAGTGCAGAAGTTCGTATGGAAAAACATCGTGTGCAGATTTGGCATACCGAGGGTACTCGTAGCGGACAATGGGTCCCAGTTCATAGACAAAGGATTCCAAGAGTTCATTAGCAACCTCGGGACAAAAATGCACTGCGCCCCAGTAGCTCACCCCCAAAGTAATGGGCAGGTGGAAGTATCTAACAGGACCATAAAAGATGGTCTGAAAAAGAGATTGGGAGAAGCAAAAGGGAAATGGCCAGGAGAACTCCAAAGCGTGTTATGGAGCTACCGGACGACACCCCGAAGAGCCACAGGGGAAACACCCTTTTCACTCGTCTTCGGTACAGAGGCTATCATCCCCGTCGAGGTAGTACAACCGTCAATACGAGTCCAAGTGTTCGACGAAAAAGGAAATGACCTCGGCCTGAGAACCAAGCTCGACCTCCTCAGCGAACACAGAGAAGTAGCCGAGCTGAGAAGAAAAGCTTTCCAGCAAAGAGTGGCAGCAGCCATAAACCTACGCGCTAAGCCAAAAGGAATAAAGAAGGGAGACCTCGTTCTCCGAAAGGCTGAATTTGCACCCCGAAAACCGTCCCACGGGGTACTTCGCGCAAATTGGGAAGGACCCTACCTGGTACTTGCCGAAGTACGAAAAGGAGTTTATAAGCTCGGCGATGCCGAAGGCATAGAATTAAAAAATACTTGGCACTCAGAGGCCTTGAAAAAATTCTACGCCTAAAAATTCGCTCAAGAGTTCGGTGGGAAAGTTGTATTAGTTGGAAAAATTTGTCCAAATAAAAAATTCTGAAAAGAGTCTCACGAAAAGTTGGAAAGTTTTCCGAAGTCTCTTGAGCGAATATATTCGGGACAAAGGAAAGCAAGAATATGGTTTTCCGAAGTCTCTTTTAGAATTAAAAAATACTTGGCACTCAGAGGCCTTGAAAAAATTCTACGCCTAAAAAAGTTCGGTGGGAAAATTGTATTAGTGGAAAAATTTGTCCAAATAAAAAATTCTGAAAAGAGTCTCACGAAAAGTTGGAAAGTTTCCCCAAGTCACTTGAGCAAATATGTTCGGGACAGAGGAAAACAATGGAATCTGGCAAAAAATATATATACTCAGCCAAAATTTTTATTTATTGAGCCAAACAGTGCTTACAGAGGAAGAAAATGAAGACAGAAGGCCCTAATACAAGCTAAGGAACCTCGGCGTCCTGAGAGCTGCCAGCCTCTGTGCTTTTGTCAGTAGCCTTCGGCGCCGGGAGAGAAGGAGGCAGTCTCAAATGCTCGATCTTGGACCAAGTCCACCGAGGCTCCTTGGGGATGTTCATTGCTTCCAGAAAGGAGAGGTCGAAGTCTGGGAACTTCTGCAGGATTTGGTGCCGAGCGAGACAGAAGCCGTCTTGAAAGCCCAACTTCGTCATATTATCGGACTCCTGCTTCTTGACCTCCAAATCCTCGAAGTCCTTCTCCAGATCAGCGTAATCCTTCTCCAAATCCTTGACCTTTTTCTTCAGTGACTTCACCTTCTTCTTCTCTTCTGAAGGCTCCATCAGAGATGCGACCTTGGCTTCGAGTTGAGCTTTCTCCTCGAGCGTCTTCGCAAGGATTGTGTCACTTTCTGACTTACCGTTTTGAATCGCCTCGACGGTCGAAGTCAGCTCCGCCATTCGAGAGCCGAGGTCGGAAAGCTTCTGGGAGGTGTCTTTCTGAAGTTCCTCTTTCTCTTTCTTGAACTCCTCCCGAAGTTCAGCAACCTCCTTCTCCGCAGACTGCTTGAGATGAGCATTTTCGGCTTCCAGGGCCGAACACTTGTCCTTCGCCTTGGTATAATAATCCCAAAGTGCCGCCCTTTTCTCTGCCTCTCGCGCCACGCGAACACGGAGACACCCGGCATCAGCAACCTCCTTCTCCGCAGACTGCTTGAGATGAGCATTTTCGGCTTCCAGGGCCGAACACTTGTCCTTCGCCTTGGTATAATAATCCCAAAGTGCCGCCCTCTTCTCTGCCTCTCGCGCCACTCGAACACGGAGACACCCGGCATACCCCATCAGCTGCAAAAAAGAGAGAGAGAAGCAAACAGAGGGAAATTAATGCTAAGTACTTGGACAAAAATCAAAGACAAAATTGCCACTGAGGAGACAGTGTAGCGTGCCTGGGCAGCATGTTCAGTGATTTTGGCGGCCAAGGAGTTATCGCCTGGGTAAGCCGCCGTAATGGCCTTGTAAGAGGCCTCAGTAAGCACCCCTTTGCACATTTGCCTGGCCATCTCGGGACAGTCCTCGGAGTACATATTCATGTCCTCCGTGAACGTCCAAAAGGGCTCTTTCGGCACTTTCCCTTCAGGAATTTTGGCATCCCGAAGGGCCCTCTTGCGGGCATGTTCGGTAACCCAGCCAGGAGACAAAAGGATGTTCGACAAAGTGCAACAAGGCAGAAAAATTGGTTAAGGCCACCTCCGCTGTGCAACAAGGCAGAAAAATTTGTTAAGGCCAGAAAAGTCTTAATGATTTGCAAGAGACAAAAGGATGTTCGACAAAGTGCAAACCTGCTGGCACCTCGGTAACGTCGTCGTCAGGAACCGTCGTCACCTCAGTAGAGATCCCCTTGCCTTTTATTTGGCGCCGCTCCTCGGCAGAAGGGGTCTCCTCCCCATCGCCCTCCAGAAAAGCATGCGAAGGCGTGGGGCTTTGAGGTGGCACGTCGGAAGAAGGGACGTCGGCAAAAGGTACCTCGGGCAAAGGGACAGCGTGGTCTTCGGCTTCCTCGCCTGCCTCCTCCGGAATCTGCGGAAGAGAGGAAGGACCAGCCTTCCTTGCCCGTTTCGAAGGAGGGCCCGCCGAAGTGTGCTTCCGCCTCCGAGAGGCGGCCTTCTTTGTCTGCTCGCCCCTCTCGGCCTGGCCTGTAAAAAGAGCCTTGTAGAAGGCAGCCGCGTCGTCGCCCATCTCTGGAGAAAGAAAAAGAAGATCAGTGTAAGTCCAAGATGAAGTCATGAAGGGAAAAATGAGAAAGTAACTTACTCTCATAAAAAGACTCATAAGTCTCTTCCCCCCGAAGGAGTTTCACGAGCCAAGCGGCCTTTCCCGAAGAAGCCGGTTTTGGCATATTGAGGTCCGTCTCATGCTCCTTTACCACCTTGAATTCCCGAATGACCTCTTCGGTCATGAGCCTCCAGTTGATCGGAAAGGGGTAAAGGGCACGAGGAGAGACCTCGGCAGCCCAGTCAGAGACGGCCAGGATGCGCTTGTCGAAGTCCTCAAAGATAGGTGCTACTTCGGCGTCCAGCAGCATCTTTGGGTCAACAACGTCCATCTTGAGCCTCCCCTGAGCCCACTTGGTCGGGACGTGCGACCAAGTTTCCGACTTCTTCAGGAAAAAGAATTTTTGTTGCCACCCTCGCCAGCTGTCTTTGGTGGCGAAAGTGAACGTATATTTTTTGCTCCCGGATCCCCGAGGTAGGATAAAATAGAAGCCACCCTTCGGGACCACGTAGAGCTTGTAGTACTGAAGAAAAACTACAAAGTGAGGTTTTATTTTGAAAACGCCACACATACAGAGGAAGGCGTTGAAATAGCAGTACGAGTTCGGTGGGAGTTGGTTAACGGCAATGCCATGGAAGTCGCAGAACGCGTTAACCATCTCCGGGGGGGGATACCGAAGTCCGGCCTTCAGTTGGGCTCGGAAGACGGTGATTTCATCACTTCGGTTGGAGAAAGGAAATTGGTCAGGACGGGGCAACCTCGTCACAGAATAAGAGGGTAAGAAAAACTTTCTCTTCCACTTCGCCAGTTTTGCCGGGGTAGTGCAGCAGGGGTGAGAAAGGAGAGGTTGCCAACTCTCGGGAACAGGCATGGTGAAAATGAGTTCAGAGAAAGCAAGAAAAACGAGTTCGGGAAAAACAAAGAAGAAACTTTCAAAAAGAGCAAAAAGACTAAAACCCACCAAAGGTCTTGCCGGAATCTGGATTTTTGGAAGCCGTCGTGAAAAGTTGTCGGAAAAACGCCTGAAAAAGGAGAAACACCGCGGAAAATCGGGAGAGAATTAGAAAGCAGAAGAAAGCAAAAGTAGAAGCAGAAAGAGGGTTATGACCGGACTGGTATATATAGGCCGAAGAGGCCAGATGAACCGTCGTCATTAGTACCCCTCGGAAGGCGAAGCATCGCCATAATTGCTAACTGCGCCTGAAAAGTCGCGCCTGCCGTATTCAGCGCACTCTTACCCAGCAAAAAGGGGCACCACGTGTCAACCATCGCGCGGCAAACGTGCCGCGTGTCAGGCATCGCGCAGCAAACGTGCCACGTGTTGTCCATCACGTCGAGCAGGCCCTCTGACACCATTTGGTCTAGAGGCGCCGCCCTAGACTGACTCTGCTGGACACAGGACGCGACACATAAGCAGACCTATAAAGGCAAAAAAGTAGGTTACCTCGAAGACACCAAAAGACAGCCTATGACTTCGGGCTTAAGGACTATCTTCAGGTACAAGGTTATCCTATTTTCCCTCGCCATAAGGACACCAAGAGACAACCAGTGACTTCGGGCAGAAGGTGTGTCTTTGGCACAGGGATAGCCTATCTTCTCGCACCTCGAGGACGCAAAAATGCTGCCAATCACTACCAGCAGAAGAAGGCATCTTCGGCGCGGGTATCACAACCACAGGACCCGAGAACCGATGAACCGAAGTTTTTCACTTCGGCTTTTCGGAGGGTGGCCTGTGATAGCCAAAGGCTATTGCCTCCTCGGTAGTAACTCCCTGCCAGAATATTGGCCGAGGAGTCTGACGTCACCCAAGAGAGGATCTTTTCACTGACCTCGGAAGGTGCGAAGTCAAACACTATGAGCTCGAGACTTTGGTTAGCTCGTCAGGAATTCCGAGGACAACACCGTCTCCATCGAGGGGCCAAACTGACTGCCCCGAAGAGTATCTTCCCCGAACAAGAAGCACCTGAACAAGGGAATCCCCGAACTATGGGTGTGAGTCCCGAAGAAGGTGTCCATCAAGGGAACTCCCAGAACTATGGGATAGATCCCGAAGGAAGTGCTCGCACCGAAAGACGGATGGAATCCGAAGAGGGTGCACGCACCGAAGGGCGACCTCGCCCAGGGGACCTCGGGAGTACGGTATGAGCATTTAAGGAGCCTCTGACATGTCGCCCGCAAGCCCTGCACGTCACATCAGAACGGCGAACTGACACGCCGCAGCCGCCCCAGTCCTGACACAACCTGTCCGGGTCCAGGGCTAAAGGAGGCTGCAAACGGCTGCCTGTCCCCTAGGTCCAAAAGCACAGATCAAATCCGACCGAACACGTGTCATGATCTGAACGGACCATCTACTCCTATAAATACTAGGAAAGGGGACTGGGCAAAGGATGGGCATTCTCCTCCCTCTGAGAAAACACAAAAACAGGCAAGACGCTTGATCCCTTAGTGTTCTTCCTCCACTTTCACTCAGAAAACTGACTTGGGCGTCGGAGGGTCCTCCCCGGAAAAGCAAACCGGGGACCTCCTAACCTCTTCTTTGAGCTTTTCAGGCACACTCAGCTGGGAAACCAGAGCTCCAGGCGCTTGCCTACTCAGGAAGTCTCTCCACCTGTCAACATGACAACAAGCGAAGATGCCTTGGGGCATCATATACAACCAGGCATTATCAATTATCTAGCATGACGATTAGTAACACTTTATTCTCCCCTAACCAGTTCATGCCTAATATCATATCATAATCATATATGTCTAGCACTATGAGATTTGTTCTCATTTTCAGCTTGTCTATCTGGATCTCACAGTTTTCAACCATGTGATATGTAAATAAAACTTCATTTCTAGCTGTTTTACCAAGTACATGTTGGTCATATGTTTTACTTCTAGATTCATGGCCTTAACCAAGCTATTAGAAATTACAAATAATGAAGCTCCAGTATAAAATAATGCATACACTAACTGGCTATTAAGGTAAATAGTACCTTTTAGGGCCCTCCTGCTAGTCCTTTGTTGACTAGTCTCTCTGCTTGCATTCTCGACCTCTGGTGCTTTTTACACCTTTCTAGATCACTCAAGCTGAAATACCCTACCTGGAGGTGCACCAGGTCTCCTTTGTTCCTGAGGTGCCCTTGGTGCTAGCCTCCCTCCTTGGGCTGGCACTTGAGTCATCATCTGGGGCATAGGGATTTGCCCCCTTGGTACCCTGCGATTAAAATTTCCCAGCAACTTCCTGTTATCATCACCTCTCTTTGGGTAGTCTGTAACCCAGTGATCTGGTGCCCCACACCTGTGACACCCAGTGGAAGTTTTTAAAGATGGCCTATTGCCATGAAATTTTCCACAAGTATTGCACTGAGGACGATACTGCTGTGGTTGTGATCCTTTTTCTTTCTTACTTCCCTTTCTTCCTTCACTTGGATCCCTTTCTTCCCGCGGCCTCTTTTGATGGTGGCTTCTATGGGTTCTACTTTTACTCCCAGGCTCACTCCTGGATTGCTCCTTGAATTCCTACTCTAATGCCAGGGCACTCTGCATAACGGAATAGAAATCCCTAGCTCCCATTGCCTTGAGGATATGTCTCAACTCAGGTCTCAATCCCCTGATAAATCTCTTGGTTCTCAACTCCTCTTGTCCTTCATACTGAGGGGCATACCTAATCAGGTTATTAAATCTTTGTTCATATTCCAGCATACTGAGATCCCCCTACTCCAACTGATCAAATTCCACCTACTTCTGGTCCTTTTGGGCTTCACTGACATATTGCTAGTGAAAGACCTGAAGGAAATCTGCCCATCTCCTACATCTTTTCCTAACTGGGGCCTCCTTTGATTCTTTTCCTGGTAATTTCTTTGTACTGCCGTCCACCAAAGTTCAGCATTCCCTTCTAGCCTGAAGGTGGCTAGTAGTACTTTTTGGGTGGATGTGACCTTGATTCTTTCAAAAATTTTCTCCACTTGATATACCCAGAACTCAACGTCATCTGGGTCCCATCCTCCTCTAAAGATTGGAGGTTTTAATGCCAGGAATACCACTAGCTAGCCCTCCTTAAGTCCCCCTCTCCTAGGTCTCCCTTCTCTCACTTCTAGGCCTCTCAACCTATCTCTATCCCTGGATGCCCTACCTCTTACTGTACTCTCCGTAGGAGGCTCAGTGCTCCTTGAATAAATATAAGCATCCAGCTCTTTAAGGTCTGGGCTCTCCTCCATTTCTTCCTCAGTCCTGGGTTCTTGTGTAACTTTTGACTTCAGCCTCCTAGCCCTGGGATGCCTCATTTCTTCATCTGCTTCTTCCTCTTCTTGATTCCCTCCAACTTTACTGGATTGATCATATTCCACTGGCTCTTTACCAGGCCTTCTCCTCCTCCCCCTCCCTTCTGTCTCTATTGGTTCTAAATTCTCCTGGTGATGGGCTTGGCCTCTAGCCAAGGCTTGCATTGCGACCACTAGTTGAGCCACAGTGGCCTGTAGTGACTCCATCATTACCTCCATTCTATCTTCCCTGTCTCTACTAGACCCAGGTACTTGTATACTGACACTTGGCTCTTCGGCCAAATCATATTCAATAACACCTGCCTGTTTTTCAGGCATGTCCACCTGTATTCCCTCTATTTGATGGGCTGCAATATCTTCCTCTTCTCTCAGGGATTATATTTCCCTGCCTCTTGTTCTCATCTTGCACTTTAAATGCAAATATTCACATATACTCAACAATACAAGTCTTATATAAGTCAAACCCTATGTGGGATACTGTCTAGGCTAATCCTCTGTTGCCCTAAATCACAAGCCTTGATACCAAACAAAGCCTATCGCGATAGGGAATGTGAGCTAGGTTTAGACCATCGTGAGATAGGTTCATTTTACCCTACTAATGACCGCATCGTGATAGTAATTCAAGTAGTACGAGAGGAACCGTTGACTTGCACAATTGGTCATCGCGTTTGGTTGAAAAGCCAATGGCGTGAAGCTACCGTGCATTGGATTATGACTGAAGGCCTCTAAGTCAGAATCAGGGCTAGAAGCGACGCATGCACTGGTTGCCCGTTTTCCAACCTGCAGTAGGGGCCTCGGCCCCCAAGGGCACATGTCGGGGGAGCAGTCACGATGACAGACTAGTTGCGGAGGCCTCCTCGAAGATAAATTTCCATCGAGCGGCTGGTAGAATCCTTTGCAGATGACGTAAATATGCGACAGGGTATTGTAAGTGGCAGAGTGGCCTTGCTGCCATGATCCACTTAGATTTGGCCCTTTGTCGCTTCGATTCTTCCCTCCCCCCCAAACATCAACTCTACCCCTTAACTTTACGGAGAGGTTTCATGCCTGCCAGGGTGCACCATTCACAACGCATGATTTGAGTAGGACATGGTGCTGCAGCACATACGAGGGCTTTAGCATGCGGGTCTTTGGTGATCCCAATGCTCTTTTGTTCCTTGGTGGGCATGAATTGTGCTAAGTTTCTTTTGTGACGGGGGATCTACAAAAATCCCTTACTTCTCTGGCACAGGCTTCTAACTATTCCTGCAAATCCCAAGGTTAACATGACAGACATAGTGCCACCGACGTTGAGAGCCCCCTCCTCATGAGAGGCCACTCCATCAGCGGTGGGTCTTATCTTCCATCTCCTTATGGAGTACTTGATGATGCCTTTACCATTTGGGACTGGCCATGAGACCAACATATAAGTATGTTCCCCGATTCCTTAAAGAAAGAACTATGTCTCCTTTTTGTGTGGGTTAAAAGTACTTGGCCTTTGATGAAGACACTAAAAAGTACCATCTTTCGAGACTGAATGGCTTCTCAAAGCCTCCTTACTGTTAATCTGTAATTCTGAGGCCTTGTTAAAGCATTTCGCCTTTGGGGAAATATGGGGAAAAATGGGTACCAAACAAGGAAAATGTAAGGGAAGGGGGAATCTGTCATGATGCACTTCCACATCTTCAACATGAAATATGGCGAGCCTGGAGCAGAAACTTTCGGTGAGGGCATGCTTGGATGAGGGGCCTTGTTGGGAGAGACTGCCTGAAACACTCAAAGAACGAGGATTAAGAGGTCCCCGGAATGTTTTTCTGGGGGAGAAGCTTCTGACGCCCAAGTCAGTTTTTCGGAAAGGGAGAATGAGTAAGGAGTGGAGAGAGTTTTTCCCTTGGAGTCTGATCCCCTTACCTGGGGCGCTTCCCGAATATTTATAGGGAGGTGTATAGGAGAAGTCCATTTGCCACAATCGGCCCAGATCGTGACACGTGTTCGGTCAGATGTGGTCCATACCTTCGGGAGTGAGGGGGCCTCTAGCCAGCCATAGGCCGCTTGGTCAGGAGCCTAGGGTAGCATGTCGGGGTCGTACGAGTACGGTGTGTCAGAGGCTCTTTAATTGTCTCTATCATACCCCTGAGATCCCTTTGGTAGAATAGAGCTCTACGGAATAGGAGGGCTTTCTTTCAAGATTATTTCAGTGATCCGGGAATCCCTTCACCAAAGGTGGCCCCGTTCGGGGACGTTCTTCCCTGCCGAAGGTGGTGAGCCTTTTCCTTCCAAAGCCGGTTTAATCACCTTATCGAGGATGGCAATGCACAGTACTCCTGAAGTTGGTACTGTCACTTCTAGGGGTGATGATGGATCACCGAGGTCGGATATTCAAAGGGGCCAGACCCCCTTTTTTCTAAAGTCTGTGCTCGTGTTCCCTGTGATTGATGCTCGATTTTCCAAGGATGGTGCTTTGCCCGAGCTTACGGTTTTAAAGGGTGATAGCACTTCAGCTATCACATGCCCCCCCTCAAAAAGTCAAAGTGGAGACTTCGGCTCTAGACCCTCTGGGTCACCTTGCAGGATTCTGAACGGGACACCGTACAATGAGACACTTTGCCACCTGGAGGCGTGCCTTCCTAGTCGAAGCATCATCACTCGTCCTCCAGTTAGTCCCTTGGTGGACCATAACGTCTCGTAACCAGGCGTGTCAGTTTGGATATGCATGCCTGGGTTTTCGCGATGTCAGAAAGCGCGTCCTTGTTTCTCACGTTGGATGACACGTGGCATGCGATGGTTAGAGGCGGTCATGCCGGTTATACTTGCCGCATCTTTTCGCCTTCGAGGGACAATTATGACGATGATTTGCCTTCGCGGGGTAGTTATGGCGACCATTCGGCTACCCCTGTTCGGTCTATATAAACCCTCATTCCCCTCATTTTCTTTTCTTTATCTCTCTCTTACTCCCGTCTGTCTTTGAGCTCTTCCTTCTCTTCCTTCTCTTTTTGCGGCGGTGCAAGTGGCAGACTGATTTCCGATAACCTTTTACGCTGGTGTCTTCTAATCCCGAGTTTGGCAAATGTTTTGGTGGGTTTTCCTCCCATAGGTCCTTCAATCTCTTTGGTTTCTACTTTTTTCTAGTCCCCGAAGTCGCTGATTCTTTTTTCCAAAGTCATTTTCTTTTACCGATCATGTCTTCTCCTGTCCCCCTTATGTCTGTCCAAGCCATTCCCGAGAGCTGGCAACCTCTCGTGTCTCACCCCTGTTGCTCCACTTCGGAAAAGTTAGTGAAGTGGATGACAAGTTCTTTCTTCCCTGTTATGCCACCACCAGACTATCTCATCCTGGTCACTTCAGCTTTATGAATAGTCATGATGAGGTTACGATTTTCTGGGCCCAATTAAAGGCCGGACTTCAGTTTCCTCCACCGAAGATGATTTGTGACTTTTTCTAATTCCATGGCATAGCTGTGAATCAGCTTTCGCCCAACTCTTACAGTTACTTTAATGCTTTTCTCTGCATGTGTGGGGTTTTCAAGGTAGAACCCCACTTCATCATTTTTATGCAGTACTACAAGCTCTATCTGGTCCCGAAGGGTGGCTTCTATTTCATGCTACCTTAGGGATCTGGGAGCAAAAAATATATGTTCACCTTCGATACTAAAGATAGTTGGCGAGGGTGGCAAAGGAAGTTTTTCTTCCTGAAGGTTGCGGAGACATGCTCAGGCATGCCGACTAGGTGGGCTCAGGGAAAGCTGGAGACGGACGTCGTTGACCCCAAGAAGTTGCTAACTCCTGAGTTGGCAGTGTGGTTTGAGGACTTCGACAGTCGTATCTGAGCTGTCGCCGACTGGGATGCCGAGGCCCCACCACACACCTTGTATCTCTTCCATATTAAATGGAACCTTATGACCGAGGAGGTTCTTCGGGAGCTGGGGGTGCTCAAGGAGCATGAGACGGACCTCAGCATGCCAGTTCCTACTGCTAATAAGAAGAAGTACTGGCGAGCGATGCTCCTTTGGGGTGAGCGATCTTTTGAAGCCCTTTTTTAGAGTAAGTTACTTTCCAATTTTTTTTTGTATAAGTATCCTTTTGGACTTACACTGATATTTTCCTGCTTTTTCAGAGATGGGCGATCAGTCAGCCGCTTCCTACAAATCCCTCTTCCTTGGTCAAGCCGAGAAAGGCGAACAGAC
>SMDT01002483.1:0-31066 GCA_005392925.1 Aquilaria sinensis
GTTGTGAAGGTTTCCATTTCATTTTTCATATGTTGTGAATGTTTCTACTTCATTCTAAACAAGTTGTGACTGTTTCTATTTCATTCAAAGCAAGTTGTGAATGTTTTTTTTTTCATTCTAAACAGTTTATGATTGTTTCCACTTCATCATAACCAAGTTGTGAATATTTTAATTTCATTCTAATCAAGTTTGGAATGTTTCCATTTCAATGTATATAGGTTGTGAATATTTCTATTTCATTAAAAAAAGTTCTAAATGTCTCCATTTTGTTCAAAACACTTAATGAAAGTTTCTATTTCAGTCAAAACAAGTTATGAATGCTTTCCATTTTATTCTAAATTGGTTGTGAGTGTTTGCATTCTGAACAAGTTGTCTATGTTTCCAATTCATTGTAACCAAGTTGTGAATGATTCCATTTCACCATAAACATGTTGTTAATGTGACCATTGGTATAGTGACCAAGAAGTGTGCCCCAAGATGCTAAAAAGTTCCATAAACACGTACCGAAGACTAGATTAAAAGTCCCACCCCTAACCAACCTCTGGTTAGAAATAAGAAGTATTAGGAATGCAAAGAAAACTATCTTCCTAGTAGTTTGTCAACTAGCTATCTTTAATATGTCATTGCCATCCTTAAGTGTACCTTCCAAATTTAAGTCAAGTTGCCTCTTTGTAGAAGGATTCATCACCAAATCGACATGTTCAAAGAAAGAAAGATTAGATGCATTAAAGGTGGCACTCACATTATACTCACCTACCAAGTCTAGCATGTATCCATTGTCACTATCTCCTTTGCCCTTTGAAAGGGGCAATCTCCTCTTAGGTGAAGCTTTCTTCTTCTTGTAGCTTGAAAGCTTTCCTTTCTCATGTGTAACCAAACCTAATCTTCAGGTTCAAAGGTTATCCTCCCTTGGCCTTGATTAGCTTTCATAGCAACTTATTGATTTTTTAGCTCAATTTGCTGCTTAACCTTCCCATGCAATTTCCTGACACTTTTAGCCTCATTCTTGCCATCTAAACTAGAAACTTCATTAGTAGGCAAAGGCAAGAGGTCTAATAGAGTTAAGGCATTAAAGCCATCCAAAATTTCAAAACTTGAAATTCCAGTAGTAGTATACATAGTTGTATTGTAAGCAAACTCCACACGAGGAAAACAATCTTCCTAAGATTTTAGGTTGTTACCAATGATAGCTCAAAGCATAGAACCTAGGGTTCTGATAGCCAAAGGCTATTGCCTCCTCGGTAGTAACTCCTTGCCAGAATATTGGCCGAGGAGTCTGACGTCACCCAAGAGAGGATCTTTTCACTGACCTCGGAAGGTGCGAAGTCAAACACTATGAGCTCGAGACTTTGGTTAGCTCGTCAGGAATTCCGAGGACAACACCGTCTCCATCGAGGGGCCAAACTGACTGCCCCGAAGAGGATCTTCCCCGAACAAGAAGCACCTGAACAAGGTAATCGCCGAACTATGGGTGTGAGTCCCAAAGAAGGTGTTCATCAAGGGAACTCCCAGAACTATGGGATAGATCCCGAAGGACGTGCTCGCACCGAAGGACGGATAGAATCCGAAGAGGGTGCACGCACCGAAGGGCGACCTCGCCCAGGGGACCTCGGGAGTACGGTATGAGCATTTAAGGAGCCTCTGACATGTCGCCCACAAGCCCTACATGTCACATCAGAACGGCGAACTGACGCGCCGCAGCCGCCCCAGTCCTGACACAACCTGTCCAGGTCCAGGGCTAAAAGAGGCTGCAAACGGCTGCCTGCCCCCTAGGTCCAAAAGCAGATATCAAATCCGACCAAACACGTGTCATGATCTGAACGGACCAGCTACTCCTATAAATACTAGGAAAAGGGACTGGGCATGGGATGGGCATTTTCCTCCCTCTGAGAAAACATAAAACAGGCAAGACACTTGATCCCTTAGTGTTCTTCCTCCACCTTCACTCAGAAAACTGACTTGGGCGTCGGAGGGTCCTCCCCGGAAAAGCAAACCGGGGACCTCCTAACCTCTTCTTTGAGCTTTTCAGGCACACTCAGCTGGGAAACCAGAGCTCCAGGCGCTCGCCTCCTCAGGAAGTCTCTCCACCTGTCAACATGACAGCAAACGAAGATGCCTTGGGGCATCATTTGGCGCCGTCTGTGGGAAACCACTCCCAGGTAGCTGTTGTCGAAACTCAGCGTTCGATGGACAAAGGACTCCCCAAGTCCCCGTCCGCGCCTGAGACCCAACCAGCTACCGAACAAAGTCCCCCAGAGACTTCCTTGCCTGAAGTGGAACGCCCTCTTGTCATCACCATGGGTTTTTTAAGAGACTTTCAGAGGTCTGTTGTGGCTGAAATGACACAACAAATAGACCGAAGATGGCCGCAACCGGCCCAGGCGCAAAAACCCACTTCGCCAGCACGACCTCGGGAGAAAAGCCCAAGGGCAACCCATCATAGCTCGGGAAGTGGGGAACCACGAGAAGAATCCTCAACAGATAACTTGCCCCTCGGAGCACGGCTGGCGGAAAGAGCAAGGTCTGAACGACCCGAAGTCCCGTCCAGAAGAAGTTTATCACCAGAGGCAAGGTCCCCCTCACCTCGGTATCGAAGTCGCTCTCCGAAGAGACGGCAACAGTCCTTTTACCCAAGAAGCTCCAAGCACCAGGAAGAGGAGCCCAGTGCTACGCTCCTCCTGGAGAAAGTCTTCGCAAGACTGGAGAGAGTGGAACAGCAGGTGGCACGCAAGCCTGTTTGGGCCAGGCTAACTGAAACCGTCTCTGGAGATGAAACTCCGTTCGCCTGAACAGTAGTCGAGGCGGCCATGCCAAGTGACTTCAGGCTACCTCGGCTAGAGACCTATGAGGGCCGGACTGATCCCCAGGCCCACCTAAGAAAGTACAAACGCAGCATGGTGCTACACGGGGCTGATGATGCTACACTCTGCAAGTGCTTTGAAGTCACCCTCGCAGGACCAGCAACTGCCTGGTACAATTCCCTGCCTCCCGGAAACATCAGGGGGTTCCAGGAGCTGTCCACAGCGTTCACCCAACAGTTCATTGGGAGCAAGCCGACGGCGAAGATGCCCGTCCAGATGTTTGACATAGCACAAAGAAACGGGGAGACCATCCGTGACTATGTCGAGAGGTTCAACAGAGAGGCCCTCAGTGTTCCGGACTTTCGTCCCGAAATCCGAATCCTCGCCATGACGAGGGGCCTCCGGAGGGATTCACACTTGTTTTATGAATTCTCCAAAGATCCCCCGGACACGCTGGGAGAATTCTACCGAAGGGCTGAACAACATATGACAGCCGAAGAGCTGAGAATGACTGGACCGAAGGCTGACCATATCCACGCTCGTGGCGAAGGGTCCAGCCAGCAAGCCCGGTGTCCAACGGAACAGTTAGGCCGACCTCGGAGAATGCGAGTAGGAGGAAGGAAGCCCCAAAACTTTACACCTCTGAGCACCACGAGGGCTAACGTCCTCATGGCATTGGAAAAACAGGGGGCTCAAATCCAACGACCGAGGGGCATGACTGCTGACAATAGAAGGAACATGAAGAAGTTCTGTCAGTTCCACCGTGATCACGGTCATGACACCGAAGACTGCTTTCAGTTGAAAAAGTACATTGAATCACTGATAAAGCAGGGCCAGCTTCGGCGTTATTTGAGAATGCCTTCCCCGAAGGGGAAAAAAGAGGAAGAAGGAAAGCCTGATGACGAGGATTACGATTCAGACAGGCGAAGGAACCGAAGTCCGAGAAGGCGTCCTCCACCTTCGGCAGGAGTAATACAGACGATCACAACCGGGCTTCCATCCTCGGAAAGGAAAAGAAGGGCCAGAGAGATAGCGGTGATGGAATATCAGAGCCCAACAAAAAAGTTGGCCCGCCAGGATGGCTCCACCATCGTATTTCCCCATGACGATCCATTGCTGATAATGGCGAGGATAGGAAACTGGGACGTCAAGAGGGTACTGCTGGACGATGGGTCAAACGCAGACGTCTTGTTCTCACATTTGCTGCCAAGCTTGGGCCTATCCAAGAGTGACCTCAAGACTGTTACTTCACCCACGTTCGGCGTAGGACCATCTGAGCTACCTGTCCTCGGGTGGATCGACCTCCCCTTGATGATGAAAGGAACTTCGGAGAAAGGAACTGCTGAGTTGTTCGCCTCTACCATGGCAAGGTTCATAGTCATGGACGTTCCTTCGTCATACAACGCCATCCTCGGCAGACAGACACAGGGAAATTTGCACATTCGCCCTGATGTAAAGTACCTGACCGTCACCTTCGCCACCAAAGAAGGAGACGCAAAGATCTTCATTGATCAAGGCGAGGTGAGAAAGGTGTTCGTCAGAGCACGAAAAGCTCCAGCAAGCAACTTAGCACATGCTGTAGAAGCAAAAGAGCTGGAAAGGGGCGAGGCAGAAGATCCCACAAAAGCGGAAACAGAAAAAGTAGAGCTTGTCCCAGGCCATAGCACCCGAATAGGGAAAAGCATGGCCGAAGGAGACAAGGAAAAACTTGTATCTTTTCTGCTTACAAATAAAGATCTGTTCGCCTACTCGCCGAAGGACATGCCAGGGGTAAACCCTCGCGTAATCCAGCATAGCCTCAAAGCGAGTCCGGAAGTAAAACCTGTCCGGCAAAAGAAACGGAGCATTTCAGCTCACAAAAGTGACTTCGTCAAGACCGAAGTCCAGCGTCTGATAGACGCTAGCGTTATCCGGGAGGTAAACTACCCCGAATGGCTAAGCAACGTGGTAGTTGCCACAAAGGAAGGAAGTAGTAAGCTCCGGATGTGCATCGACTTCAGAAATTTGAACGATGCTTGCCCGAAAGATTCATATCCTCTTCCGCCAATAGACCAACTGGTAGACTCAACTGCCGAGTACGGGCTCCTAAGTTTCTTGGACGCTTTCAGTGGTTACCATCAGATAAGGATGGACCCCGAAGATGAAGAGAAGACTGCCTTCATCACCGAGGGAGGAACATATTGCTATATTAGGATGCCCTTCGGGCTCAAGAATGCAGGAGCCACCTACCAGAGGCTGATGAACAAGGTCTTCAAAGACCAAATGGGGAGGAACATGGAGGTGTATGTTGATGATATGATAGTCAAGAGCAAACTGCCTGGCTACCACGTTGCAGATTTAGAGGAAACCTTCCAAAAACTCAGAACCTTCGGGATCCGCCTTAATCCTGAGAAGTGCATCTTCGGGGTGACCTCGGGAAAGTTCCTTGGGTACATGGTATCCGAAAGAGGCATCGATGCTAACCCCGAGAAGATTAAGGCTCTGCTTGAATTCCGAACTCCTGCCACAGTCAAAGACGTGCAGAGACTCACCGGAAGAATAACCTCTCTGAGCAGGTTTATTTCCAGGTACGGAGATAGGTGTCGACCCTTCTTCAAAGTCCTCACAAAGGCAGCAAAGATGGAAGGCGACCTCGGAAGGAATGGTCATCCTTGGGATGAAGATTGCCAAAAAGCCTGGGAAGAACTCAAAGTCTACTTGGCCAGCCTGCCGACTCTGCGGCAACCTCGGGAGGGAGAGCCCCTCGTATTGTACCTCGCCGTCATGAAAAAAGCTGTGAGCTCGGTCCTCGTGAAAGAAGAAGGGCCAAAGCAATGGTCAGTCTACTATGTCAGCAAGTCCTTGCATGGCGCCGAAGTCAGGTACCCTTTGCTTCAAAAAGCTATATATGCCTTGGTAGTTGCAGGAAGGAGGCTACGGCCATACTTTCAGGCTCACCCCATTATCGTCCGAAGTACCCTGCCTCTACGGGATGTTATGAGGAAAGTTGATCATTCGGGAAGGCTTTCCAAGTGGTGTATAGAGCTTGGCGAACACGACATCACGTATGAACCCCGGAAAGCTATAAAAGCTCAAGCTTTGGCAGACTTCATCGCCGAAGTACCAAACACCGAGGAGGGACATTCGTTTTCGGGCGAAGACGAGCCAGAATGGACGTTATACGTGGACGGGGCCTCAGGATCCGAACACCAGGGGGCTGGAGTGATTATCAGAGGCCCCGAAGGCCTAGAAGTAATGAAGGCCATCAAGTTCAGTTTCAACGCCACCAACAACGTGGCCGAGTATGAGGCCCTCATAGCAGGATTACGCCTGGCCAGAAAAATTGGCGTGAGAAACTTGAAAGCCCATAGTGATTCCCAGCTGGTGGTCCGGCAAATGGCAGGGGACTATGGCGCGAAAGACCCGACCTTGGCGAAATACCATGAGTTGGTAACAAAGCTCATTCGGGAGTTCGACGTCGTGAAAATCGAGAACGTACCCCGACGGGAAAATGCTGAGGCAGACTGTTTGGCGAAATCCAAAACTTGCGCCGAGGTGCTAAGCCACCCCAGCATCGCGGTGTTAAGCATAGCGACCTCGGGGAAAGGATGGAAAGAACCAATCAAAACGTATCTCGCAACTAACACACTCCCCGAAGACCCCAGCGAAGCCGCAAAAGTGCGAAGGCGCTCCGGACGTTTCTTCTTAATTGGGGAAGAACTATATCGGCAAGGATATGCAAATCCACTACAGAGGTGTGTTAGTGAAGAGGATACTGAAATGATCCTCGAAGAAGTTCACGAAGGTGCCTGTGGTTCGCACATCGGAACCGACGCCCTGGCAGCAGTGATACTTCGCCAAGGATACTTCTGGCCTACCCTGAGAAAGGACGCCAAGCAGTTCGTCCAGAAATGTGGTAGTTGCCAGAGACATGCGAACATCCAAAGAACACCCTCAGAGTTCGTGACTTCGGCAGATTATCCTTGGCCCTTCGTAGTTTGGGGCATAGATCTCATTGGGCCACTCCCAACGGCGCCTGGAGGCGTAAAGTTCTGCGTAGTAGCAGTAGACTATTTCTCTAAGTGGGTCGAGGCAGAACCTCTAACAACTATCTCGGCAAAAGAAGTGCGGAAGTTCGTATGGAAAAACATCGTATGCAGATTTGGCATACCGAGGGTACTCGTAGCGGACAATGGATCCCAGTTCGTAGACAAAGGATTCCAAGAGTTCATTAGCGACCTCGGGACAAAAATGCACTTCGCCCCAGTAGCTCACCCCCAAAGTAATGGGCAGGTAGAAGTATCCAACAGGACCATAAAAGATGGTCTGAAAAAGAGACTGGGGGAAGCAAAAGGGAAATGGCCAGGAGAACTCCAAAGCGTGTTATGGAGTTACCGAACGACACCCCGAAGAGCCACAGGGGAAACTCCCTTTTCACTCGTCTTCGGTACAGAGGCCATCATCCCCGTCGAGGTAGTACAACCGTCAATACGAGTCCAAGTGTTCGATGAAAAAGGAAATGACCTCGGCCTGAGAACCAAGCTCGACCTCGTCGGCGAACACAGAGAAGTAGCCGAGCTGAGAAGAAAAGCTTTCCAGCAAAGAGTGGCAGCAGCCATTAACCTACGCGCCAGGCCAAAGGGAATAAAGAAGGGAGACCTCGTTCTCCGAAAAGGCCGAATTTGCACCCCGAAAGCCGTCCCACGGGGTACTTCGCGCAAATTGGGAAGGACCCTACCTGGTACTTGCCGAAGTACGAAAAGGAGTTTATAAGCTCGGTGATGCCGAAGGCATAGAATTAAAAAATACTTGGCACTCAGAGGCCTTGAAAAAATTCTATGCCTAAAAAGTTCGGTGGGAAAGTTGTATTCCACAAGTTGGAAAAATTTGTCTAAGTAAAAAGTTCTGAAGAAGTACAAAACAACAGTCTCACGAAAGCAATCGCCGAGGAAAGTAAAAGTAAGTTTTTCCAAAGTCTCTTGAGCGAATATGTTCGGGACAAGGGAAAGCAAAAGTATGGTTTTCCGAAGTCTCTTGAGCGAATATGTTCGGGACAAAGGAAAGCAAGAGTATGGTTTTCCGAAGTCTCTTGAGCGAATATGTTCGGGACAAAGGAAAGCAAAAGTATGGTTTTCCGAAGTCTCTCGAGCGAATTATGTTCGGGACAGAGGGAAACAAAAGAATCTGGCAAAAAATACTTAGCCAAAGTTGTATCTATTAAGCCAAAGAGTGCTTACAGAGAAGAAAGTTGCTGAAAGACTACAAAAAAGAAGAAGAAAATGAAGACAAAGGGCCCTAGTACAAACTAAGGAACCTCGGCGTCTTGAGAACTGCCAGCCTCTGTGCTTTTGTCAGTAGCCTTCGACGCCGGGAGACAAGGAGGCAGTTTCAAGTGCTCGA
The DNA here is from genome assembly GCA_005392925.1 of Aquilaria sinensis. Classification (NCBI taxonomy): domain Eukaryota; kingdom Viridiplantae; phylum Streptophyta; class Magnoliopsida; order Malvales; family Thymelaeaceae; genus Aquilaria; species Aquilaria sinensis. Next base: position 8,181 of record SMDT01002483.1, read on the forward strand.
TCTTGGACCAAGTCCACCGAGGCTCCTTGGGGATGTTCATGCCTTCCAGGAAGGAGAGGTCAAAATCTGGGAACTTCTGCAGAATTTGGTGCCGGACAAGGCAGAAGCCGTCTTGAAAGCCCAACTTCGTCATATCATCGGACTCCCGCTTCTTGACCGCCAAATCCGCGTAGTCCTTCTCCAGATCCGCGTAATCCTTCGCCAGATCCTTGAGCTTTCTCCTCAATCCCTTCATCTTCTTCTTCTCTTCTGAAGGCTTCTTCAGAGATGCGACCTCGGCTTCGAGCTGGGCCTTTTCCTCGAGCGTCTTCGCAAGGATTGCGTCACTTTCTGACTTATCCTTTTGAATCGCTTCAACGGTCGAGGTCAGCTCCGCCACTCGAGAACCGATGTCGGAAAGTTTCTGGGAGGTGTCTTTCTGAAGTTCCTCTTTCTCTCTTTTGAGCCCCTCCCGAAGTTCAGCAACCTCCTTCTCCGCAGACTGCTTCAGCTGAGCATTTTCGGCTTCCAGCGCCGAACACTGGGCCTTCGTCTTGGTGTAAGCGTCCCAGAGTGACGCCCTCCTTTCTGATTCCCGAGCCACCCGAACTCGGAGGAACCCAGCATACCCCATCAACTGCAAAAAAGCAAACAAAGGGAAAATGATGCTAAGTAAAAAGCAAAGGTGAAATTGGCACTGAGAAAACAGTGAAGCGTACCTGGGCGGCATGTTCAGTGAGTTTGGCGGCCAAAGAGTTGTCACCTGGGTAAGCCGCCGCAAGGGCCTTGTAAGAGGCCTCGGTAAGCACCCCTTTGCACATCTGCCTGGCCATCTCAGGACAGTCCTCGGAGTACATATCCATGTCCTCCGTGAACGTCCAGAACGGCTCCTTCGGAACTTTCCCTGCTGGGACTTTGGCATCCCGAAGGGCCCTCTTGCGGGCGTGTTCGGCAACCCAGTCAGGAGCGGCCACCTCCGCTGCACAACAAGGCAGAAAAATTAGTTAAGGCCAGAAAAGTCTTAAGGATTTGCAAAAAACAAAAGGTTGATTCGACAAAAGTGCAAACCTGCTGGCACCTCGGTAACGTCGTCGTCAAGAATCGACGTCGCCTCAGTAGAGATCCCCTTGCCTTTTATTTGACGCCGCTCCTCGGCAGAAGGGGTCTCCTCCCCATCGCCCTCCAGACGAGCATATGAAGGCGTGGGGCTTTGAGGAAGGACGTCGGAAGAAGGGACGTCGGCAGAGGGAACCTCGGGCAAAGGGGCGGCAGGGTCCTCGGGCTCCTCGCCTACCTCCTCCGGAATCTGCGGAAGAGAGGAAGGAGCAGCTTTCTTTGCCCGTTTGGAAGGAGGGCCGCCCGAAGTCTGTTTCCGCCTCCGAGAGGCGGCCTTCTTTGTCTGTTCGCCCCTCTCGGCCTGCCCGGTAAAAAGAGCCTTGTAGAAGGCAGCCGCGTCGTCGCCCATCTCTGAAAAAAGAAAAAGAAGATCAGTGTAAGTCCAAGATGAAGTCATGAAGGGAAAAATGAGAAAGTAACTTACTCTCGTAAAAAGACTCATAAGTCTCTTTCCCCCGAAGGAGTTTCACGAGCCAGGAGTCCTTCCCCGAAGAAGCCGGTTTCGGCATATTGAGGTCTGTCTCATGCTCCTTTACCACCTTGAGTTCCCGAAGGACCTCTTCGGTCATGAGCCTCCAGTTGATCGGAAAGGGGTAAAGGGCACGAGGAGGGACCTCGGCAGCCCAGTCAGAGACGGCCCGGATGCGCCTGTCGAAGTCCTCAAAGATAGGTGCTACATCGGCGTCTAGCAGTATCTTCGGGTCAACAACATCCATCTTGAGCCTCCCCTGAGCCCACTTGGTCGGGAAGTGCGACCAAGTCTCCGACTTCTTCAGGAAAAAGAATTTTTGTTGCCACCCTCGCCAGCTGTCTTTGGTGGCAAAGGTGAACATATACTTTTTGCTCCCGGATCCCTGAGGTAGCATAAAGTAGAAGCCACCCTTCGGGACCACGAAGAGCTTGTAGTACTGAAGAAAAACTACAAAGTGAGGTTTTATTTTGAAAACGCCGCACATACAGAGGAAAGCGTTAAAATAACAGTACGAGTTCGGTGGGAGCTGGTTAACGGCAATGCCATGGAAGTCGCAGAACGCGCTAACCATCTCCGGGGGGGGATACCGAAGTCCGGCCTTCAATTGGGCTCGGAAAACGGTGATTTCATCACTTTGGTTGGAGAAAGGAAATTGGTCAGGACGGGGCAACCTCGTCACAGAGTAAGAGGGTAAGAAAAACTTTTTCTTCCATTTCGCTAGCTTTGCCGGAGTAGTGCAGCAGGGGTGAGAAAGAAGAGGTTGCCAACTCTCGGGAACAGACATGATGAAAACGAGTTCGGGAAAAACAAAGAAAAAGCTTTGGAAAAAAGCAAAAGGACTAAAACCCACCAAGGGTCTTGCCGGAATCTGGATTTCTGGAAGCCGTCGTGAAAAGTGGTCGGAAAAACGCCTGAAAAAGGAGAACCGCCGCGGAAAATCGGGAGAGAATTAGAAGGCAGAAGAAAGCAAAAGCAGAAGCAAAAAGAGGGTTATGACAGGACTGGTATATATAGGCCGAGAAGGCCAGGTGAACCGTCGTCATTAGTACCCCTCGGAAGGCGAAGCGTCGCCATAACTGCTAAGTGAGCCTGAAAAGTCGCGCCTGCCGTACTCAGTGCATTCTCACCCAGTAATAGTGCGCCACGTGTCAGCCATCGCGCAGCAAACGTGCCGCGTGTCGGTCATCGCGCAGCGAACGTGCCACGTGTCGCCCATCACGTCGAGCACGCCCTCTGACATCGTTTGGTTTAGAGGCGCCGCCCTAGACTGACTCCGCTAGACGCAGGACGCGACGCATGAGCAGACCTATAAAGGCAAAAAAGTAGGTTACCTCGAAGACACCAAAAGACAGCCTGTGACTTCGGGCAGAAGGTCTATCTTCGGTACAAGGTTATCCTATCTTCCCTCGACACGAGGATACCAAGAGACAGCCTGTGACTTCGGGCAGAGGGTGTATCTTCGGCACAGGGACAGCCTATCTTCTCGCGCCTCGAGGACGCAAAAATGCTGCCCATCGCTACAAGCAGAAGAAGGCGTCTTCGGCGCAGATATCATAGCCACAGGACCCGAAAACCGATGAACCGAAGTTTCTCACTTCGGCTTTTCGGAGGGGGGCCTGTGATAGCCAAAGGCTATTGCCTCCTCGGTAGTAACTCCCTGCCAGAATATTGGCCGAGGAGTCTGACGTCACCCAAGAGAGGATCTTTTCACTGACCTCGGAAGGTGCGAAGTCAAACACTATGAGCTCGAGACTTCGGTTAGCTCGTCAGGAATTCCGAGGACAACACCGTCTCCATCGAGGGGCCAAACTGATCTCTCTGAAGCAAGGAAGAATCTCCCCGAAGAGGATCTTCCCCGAACAAGAAACACCTGAACAAGGGAATCCTCGAACTATGGGTGTGAGTCCCGAAGAAGGTGTTCATCAAGGGAACTCCCAGAACTATGGGATAGATCCCGAAGGAGGTGCTCACACCGAAGGACGGATAGAATCCGAAGAGGGTGCACGCACCGAAGGGCGACCTCGCCCAGGGGACCTCGGGAGTACGGTATGAGCATTTAAGGAGCCTCTGACATGTTGCCCACAAGCCCTACACGTCACATCAGAACGGCGAACTGACACGCCGCAGCCGCCCCAGTCCTGACACAACCTGTCCGGGTCCAGGGCTAAAGGAGGCTGCAAACGGCTGCCTGTCCCCTAGGTCCAAAAGCACAGATCAAATCCGACCGAACACGTGTCATGATCTGAACGGACCATCTACTCCTATAAATACTAGGAAAAGGGACTGGGCATGGGATGGGCATTTTCCTCCCTCTGAGAAAACACAAAACAGGCAAGACACTTGATCCCTTAGTGTTCTTCCTCCACCTTCACTCAGAAAACTGACTTGGGCGTCGGAGGGTCCTCCCCGGAAAAGCAAACCGGGGACCTCCTAACCTCTTCTTTGAGCTTTTCAGGCACACTCAGCTGGGAAATCAGAGCTCCAGGCGCTCGCCTCCTCAGGAAGTCTCTCCACCTGTTAACATGACAGCAAACGAAGATGCCTTGGGGCATCAGGTTCCATTTGTTACCTCAGTTTGACCATCAATTAGAGGGTAACAAGAAGGAGAAAACAAAAGCTTTATGCCAAACTTACCCACAAGGTTCTCCAAAAGTGGTTAAAAAGTTTTGAGTCTCTATCTGAGACTATAGCCCTTGGAACTCCATAATGTCTAACAACTTCCTTGAAAAACAACCTAGTGAACAACATCATTTATTTTATTTTGTTAAAAAAAATGTGTAATTTTAGAAAACCCATCCATTACAACAAATACAGAGTCTTGGTTCCTTTTCGTTATAGGCAACCTTACTATGGAATCCATTAAAATATCACCACATTGATGATAAGGTGTATGAAGTGGTAGGTATAACCCTTGTGAAGTTTGAGTAGACTTAGGTTTTTAACATGCAATACATTGGTCACAAACCTTCTTGACATCCTTAGTCATATTTGGCCAACAATAGTTGTTATTGAAAGTATGCAAAGTTTTGGCTAGGCCAAAATGTCCGATCAAGCCTCTAGAATGTGACTCTTTAATCAAAAGCTCTCTCAAGGAAGTCTTGGTCACACATAACCTATTCTCTTTGAAAACAAAACCATTATGTTGAATAAACTTTTCAAAGGCAAACCAATAACACTTCGCATAGATTTCTCCAAATTAGGGTCAGAAGCATATAAGTCTTTCAAGTGCTTAAAACCTAACACATTAGCATGTAACTTAACAAAACATAATTGTAACGCTAGACCTTTTCTTGTGCTAATGATATTCTTAAAAGTCCCTGTTCTAGTATTATTGTGGAGCGGGTTGCAATAATACATAACGACTAGCATATGTGGAGACTAATATGAGATATGTAGTCTACATATGGGTACAAGTTGGAGAACTTGTGTACTGGACCGACCCACCATGAGAACACTACATGCATCGTTATATGAGTGTCATAAGTGATTCCCATAGTGATCAGGGTATATGTAGTCCTTTAACTTAAGATCATCAAGGTTCCCTACATGTGAGTCACATACTTTGATACTTTCCTTTGTTGCTCGTAACTGAGTGAACTTGAATGAGGTCAATAGGTATGTCACATATCATACGGAGGGATTTGTATGATCAAGATGCGATTTGTCCCTCCTATGTAACGGGAGCAATATCTTCGGGCCCCTTGATAGAGTAAGACTTAGAAAATGCATGGCCATGCTCGGATGAGTTGATATACGATATCAATGTCATCAGTTTAAGTTAGTCTACTCGGTAATCAAGAAACCAAAGATTGGGCTATACGAGAGTGACACATTCCATGTCTCGTGCTTAGTCTTGATATCTTGGACAAAGGGACAATGGCATATATCGGTGATGATCATAAAGGTATAGTCGAATCATCGACAATCTTGTCATTTGGGTAGCAATGTTTGTTGCTAGACACCGCTCATTGCTTATGATCATAAATGTGATTTATTATCATTGCCAACGTGATAAAAGCCTATTAGGTTGCACACATAGAGCAATTTGGATCATTAGAGTGCATGGGCTAATTATTTGGGTTATGGTTTCACTTTAATTTCGTATTAATAATAGGCCCAAGAGTTCAGCCATTATTAAGCCCGAAATTAAATCCTAATTGGATTAGGGCTTTGAAACCCATTAGGCCTGGAAGTTGAGTCTCACTATAAATACAACTTTTAAGTGAGAAATTCGCAGGTCTTCTTGCCCTAGCCTCTCAAAAAGGACAGTCACACTCTTCTCTTGCAATTCCTTGGAGGACGCAAGCTAGCACTGCGAGCGCAAGAGAAACGCATCCGCCGGGACGTGGCGGAAGCGTGGTGATCCTGAGAGGCTCGTGTGGATACCATAGAGAGCTTGAACACGTCAACTGTTCAGGTTTTGTGATTCGACTCTACAGTTGAGTGAGAGATCTCAACCGAAAATTAGGTATGAAAATTTTCGAACACCCGGTTTACCCCGTTTCACTTGCATCCTGGAGGGTTTCAGTTAAATTCCGCTGGTGTTCGCTGGGACGTGATCCCGGCTTTTCGGGGAATGAAGGGACACTTATCTCAGTGAAAGTCGCCTGGCTAGAAGCTTAGGCATTTCGAGAGTGTCATGTCAAGGTGTCCTTGTGATGGCGTGCTCTAGTGGTAGCGTGTTAGAACGTACTCGGAGGGTGACTTTATGGGGGGTGTCAGAGGCTCCTTGAATGCTCTGTTCGTACTCCCCGAGGTTACTCTAACGTTTGTAGTAGTACATTCCCCGATGATGGTCCCTCAGAGGGATACTTCTGCTTCTGGAAAGGGTCTGATTGTTCAGCCGAGGTCGGTCCTACCTCTCCCTAAGGAGGCAAATTCCCGACATAAGGCCAGGGCTCGTTTTATCCTTCCGACCTCGGCTGATAATTTTCCTCTGTCGAGGTCAGTACTCCGTCGAGTCTGGGAGCTCGACCAGTGATGGGCACCTCGGCCATCATATGCCCCCTCCTGGAGAGCCGAAGCGGGGACTTCGGCTATGCTTTTCTCGAAAAGTTGCCTTTCTTCAGAAGGCGTCTCCTCGGAGCCAAGGTACCTTCATTTAGTTTTCTTGATGTCCTCGGGACGCACGTTACTTTTTTCTTTTTCTGCCGCAAGTCTATGAATCATCGCGTCCTTTGTCCAGGCGTGTCAGTTATGGATAACCGTGCCTAGGTTTTCGCGATGTTAGAGGGGCGTGCCCTGGTTCCTTGCGCTGCGTGACACATGGACACTATAGTTATGCTGGTTACATTAACTGCGCCCCTTCGCCTTCAAGGGGTAATAATGAGGCGGTTACATCCTCAAAGGATGATTATGACGACGTTTCGCTTATCCTCCTTCGGTCTATATAAGCACCTCCCATCCCATTTTGCCTTACTCCATTGTTTTAGCTTTCATCTGTTCTAGAGTCTTTTCCCGTCTTTTTCTTTTTTTCGGCGGTGGTTTCTACGGCGGGGCGGTCTCCAGCGACTTCTTGCGGTGGTGTTTCGTAGTTCAGATCTTAGCAAAAATCTTTGGTGGGTGATCCTTTTTGTGGTTTCTCTCTCTCGTTGTTCCTCTATTTCTCCCAAAGTCATCTCTCTTTTTCTTTTGAAAGATGTCAAATCTGACCCCATTGATGACTGTGCGCCCTCTTCCTGAAAGTTTCATTTCTCTTGAGGCTCACCCCTATTCCACTACTTTGGAAAAGATGACAAAGTGGGTGGCCAAGTACTACCTTCCTTCTTATATCACACCGAGGTTACCTATCCCGGGATCTTATGGTTACGCAGCTTCTTCGGGGGAGGTTACCGTTTACCGAGCTCAGCTGAAAGCCGGTCTTCGGTATCCCCCTCATCGCATGATATGCGAATTCTGCAAATTCCACGGTATTGCCGTGAACCAACTTCCCCCAAATTCTTATTCTTACTTCAATTCTTTCCTCTGCATGTGTGGGGTGTTCCACATAAACCCCCACTTTCTCTTCTTTATGCAATACTACAAACTTCACCCGGTCCCGAAGGGTGGTTTTTACTACCTTCTTCCCCGAGGGTCCGGGAGCAAGAAGTTTATGTTTACCTTCGGCAATAAGGACAGTTGGCGAGGGTGGCAGAGGAAATTTTTCTTTTTTCGGGTTCCCGAGTCTTGGAGCCATGTTCCTATTAGATGGGCTTCGGGGACTTTGAAGGTCGACGTCGTCGATCCCCGGAAGCTCCTAACTCCAGTATTGCTTGCCGAGTTCGACAACTTTGACAGACATATTCGGGCAGTAGCGGACTGGGACTCCGAGGACCCCTCGCGTTCACCTTCCCCTTTTCCCATTAAGTGGGATCTTATGTCAGAGGAGGTCCTTCGGGAACTAGGGGTGATAAATGCTCATAAAAGTGACCCCGGTATGCCTGTGCCTGTTCTTCCGGGGAAAAAAGCCTGGATAGTCATGCTCCTTCGGCGCGAGATTTCTTATGAGGCTTTTTCTGAGAGTGAGTCATCTTTCAGGGTTTGATATCTGTTTTCCTTTCGGACTTACACTGATATTTTATCTTTTTGTAGAGATGGGCGATCAATCTGTCGACTTTTATAAGTCACTTTACGAAAGTCAGGCTGAGAGGGGGGAGCAAGTTCGCAAGAAAGCTCCTGCTAAAAGGAAGAAGACGACTGCCGGCTCTTCTAAGTTCAAGAAGGTCAAGGCTACCACTCCTCCTCCTCCCGAGAACGTGGCTGAGATGGAAGATCAGTCTTCTGCTCAACTACTGACCTCCGCGAACCCTCCCTCGGACCCTGCCCTCCATGGGGAGACGCTGAGTCCTGCCATTGCAACCGAGATTTCAGCAGAACCAAGGGCTGCTCAGAAGTTTGAAGAGGGCAGAAGGAGGAAGGGAAAGAATATCCCTGAGGAAGTTCAGGAGGTCGGTTCTGAAGAGCACGTCCCCGAAGTTCCACCAGGTTGGTTCCTTAGCCATTCTGCTACAAATGTCAGTATTTTTCGTATCTACGATTTTTTGGACGAATGGCTAAGGGATAATGTCTTGTCGGAACTTTGGCGTGATCTTGCAGAGAACATAACCACTGCTCCCTGGGTGGAGACTCACTCCCGTCAGAGGGCTCTTCGGGATCGGCGGATTCCTCAGGACAAGGTGCCACGGGAGCCCTTCTGGACGTTTACAGAGGACATGGATCTGTTCTCTGAGGATAGCCAGCTGATGGCTCCACAGATGGCGACGGGGGTTCTGACTAACGCCACCTTCCAGACCCTCACCACCGAGTGCCCTAGTGAAGAGATCCTTGCGGCGAGGATGACCGAGCATGCCGCTCAGGTGATCCTTCCTTCTCTTATATTTTAGAAAATTGTTCTTTTGAGCTGTCACTATCTTCTGATACTCATTCGGGGCCTCTGTTGTTGTTTTTTTTTTTTTGCAGCTTTTGGCATACAGCGGGTACTTCCGCGCCTGGTCAGCGAAGCAAACGGAGACCCGTTCTCGTTCTGAAGACTCATTGCGCAAGATGAAGGAGTTCCTCGCTCAATATGTCCTCAAATATGGTGAATTGAACAAAATTGCGAAAGAGGACCTTGGGAGTCTTCGGACCAAGGTTGTGTCCAGCAGGCAGGAACTTCTTACTGACTTCTCAGCCAAGGTGGAAGACCTCGGCTCAAAGTGCGTGACTCTCTCTTCAGAGAATGAGGCCTTTCGGAGGGAGATCACCAAAGATGGCGAGGATCTTACGAAGGCGCTCGCTTTGAATGCCGACCTCCAAGCTGAGGTTGCGTCGTTGAAGAAAAAGGAGACGAAGAGCAAGAAGAAGAAGAAGCTGGAGGGGAAGATTGTCGCGCTAAAAGCTGAGCTCGTGGCTCTAAGATCCGAGAAGGATCGTACCTAGCAAATGTCGAAGACGTCTTATCAAGACGGCTTCTGCTTGGCTCGTCACCAGGTCCTCGCTCGGCACCCTGGTCTGGACCTCTCTTACTTATCTGCTCTGGACTTTCCCAAAGAGCCCAGATCTTCATGGTCTAAAGTCGAGTTTCTCAATCTTCCTCCAGCTGGACCTGTGTCTCAGACTGAGCCATCCGGAGATAATGATGTTGAAGAGATGTTAGACACCCCGGCTCAGTCATAGGCTTTTTCTTCTTTCTTTGTATTCTTTCTCTTTGAATTTTTTAATGAAGAATTTTCCTCCATTCTCCGTTCTTTCTTCCGAATATGAGTTGTCAGAAACTAGTATGATTCTAGGTGTGTATTTTTGGCGGACACCTGTGCCTACTCTTTCGGAAGGATCCTTCTTAGGCTGCTGACGGGTTTTTGAGCTTAATAAGGAACTTCGCCTTGAAAGGAGAATCATTAAGGCATATTCTTTCGGCAATGAAGCCTTATTCGTCGTGTATTTTCATTGATGACTTCGGGGAGGAGTAGCTACAAGCTTTCTTTGAAAAATGTCTAAGTGTAGAATTTTTTCAGAGAGTCTGAATGCCAAGTATTCTTCAATTCCCCTCCCTCGATATCACCCAACTTATAGACCCCCGGGCGAACCTCGTCAAGGACCAAATAGGGTCCACTCCATTTTGCCCGGAGTACCCCTTCTGATGGCCTTCGCTGTTCGAATTCGGTCTTTCGGAGAATGAGGTCTCCTTTTTTGATCTTTTTTTTTCTTACTTGTGAATTGGCGGCGTGGGCTATTCTCTGCTGGAAGGCCTTTCTTCTTAACTCGGCCATTTCGCAGTGTTCCTCGAGGAGGTCCAGTTTTGCCCTTAGTCCAAGATCATTTCCTCCTTCACCGAACACCTGTACTCTTACCGAGGGCTGCATGACTTCAATGGGAATAATGGCCTCAGTCCCATATACGAGCGAGAAAGGAGTCTCTCCCGTGGCTCTTTGGGGAGTCGTGCGATAGCTCCATAGCACGCTTGGGAGTTCTCCTGGCCATTTCCCTTTTACCTCTTTTAGCCTTTTCTTCAGGCCATCTTTTATTGTTCTGTTAGATACCTCGACCTGCCCATTACTCTGAGGATGGGCTACTGGGGCAAAATGCATTTTGATACCGAGGTCCTCCATGAGTTCTCGGAACCCCTTGTCCGTAAACTGAGTCCCGTTATTGGCCACTATTACCCTCGGAATGCCAAATCGGCATATAATGTTCTTCCATACGAACTTTTGAGCGTCCTTTGCCGAGATTGATGCCAGCGGCTCTGCCTCTATCCACTTAGTGAAATAGTCTACCGCAACGATGCAAAACTTTACCCTGCCGGGAGCGCTGGAGAGAGGTCCGATAAGATCAATGCCCCATACAGCAAAGGGGCAGGGATAGTCCGTTGCGTTTATTTTTTTCGAGGGTAGCTTTTGGATGTTGGCGTGCCTTTGGCAGTTGTCACATCTTCGAACGAACTGCCTTGCATCCTTCCTTAAAGTAGGCCAAAAGTATCCTTGACGGAGTATTACCCCAGTGAAGGCGTCTGTTCCTATATGGGAACCACACACTCCTTCGTGGACCTCTTCAAGTATTACTCTAACATCATCCTCGCCTACACATTTTTGTAGAGGGCTTGCATACCCTTGTCTGTACAGTTCCTCCCCAATGAGGAAGTACCTTCCTGCACGCTTTCGTATTTTTGCGGCTTCTTTAGGGTCCTTGGGAAGCTCTGAAGTTGCTAAATATTTCTTGAGGGAGCCTTGCCATCCCTCCCCCGAGGTTTCTATGCACATTGACTCCGTGCTGGGATGTTTTAGTACTTCGGTAGGTTCCCTGGATTTGGCCAAGGCATCAGCTTGGGTATTATCCCTTCGGGGCACGTTCTTGATGCGCACTGAGTCGAAATTCTCAATGAGTTTCTGAACAAGGTCGTGATATTTAGCCAAAATTGGGTCCTTTGCCGCGTACTCTCCCTTCGTCTGTCGGACTATTAACTGTGAGTCACTGTGGGCCATAAGGTTTTTTACGCCTACTTTTCTGGCCATTTTCAGTCCGGCTATGAGGGCTTCGTATTCGGCAATGTTATTGGTAACATTAAAACCGAATTTGATTGCTTTAGAAGCTTCCATGCCTTCGGGGCCCTGAAGGACTATTCCAGCTCCTTGATGTTCTGCGCCTGACGCTCCATCGACGTAGAGCTTCCATTCTGGATCAGTCTTTGTTTCACCTTCCGCGAGTGCTTCGGTTTTTTCGATCTCGGGGATTTCGGCGATGAAGTCTGCTAATGCTTGAGCCATTATTGCCGTTCTAGGCTCATAAGTAATGTCGTATTCACTGAGCTCAATGCACCATTTTGACAGTCTTCCTGAATGCTCCACTTTTTTCATTACATCTCGTAGGGGCAAGTTACTTCGAACGGTGATGGCGTGTCTTGGAAGTAGGGTCGCAATCTCCTGCCCGCGAATACTAACACGTAGATAGCTTTTTGGAGCAACGGATATCTCGTCTCGGCGCCATGAAGGGACTTGCTTATGTAATACACTGGCCATTGTTTCCCACCTTCTTCTTTCACCAAGACGGAACTTACCGCCTTTTCAGTGATTGCAAGGTAGAGAATGAGAGTCTCTCCCTCCCGAGGTTGCCGGAGTGTTGGGAGGCGGGTCAAATATCTTTTGAGCTCTTCCCAGGCTTTCTGGCATTCTGTATTCCATGGATGCTCCTGGATTCCGGAGGTTCCACTATCCTTGGAGACTTTGGTGAGCACTTTGAAAAATGGGCGACATCGGTCACCATACCTGGAGATGAATCTACTTAGGGAGGTGATCCTCCCGGTAAGCCTCTGTATGTCTTTGATAGACGTAGGTGTTCGGAAATTTAGCAGGGCTTTCACTTTCTCAGGGTTAGCGTCTATTCCTCTTTCTGATACCATAAACCCGAGAAATTTTCCTGCGTTTACTCCGAACACACACTTTTCGGGATTAAGGCGTATGCCGAACTCCCGAAGTCGTTGGAAAGTTTCGGTTAAGTCGGTGATATGATTACCAGGCACTTTGCTCTTGACTATCATATCATCGACGTACACTTCCATGTTCCTACCGATCTGTGCATCAAATACCTTGTTCATCAGTCTTTGGTAGGTGGCCCCTGCGTTTTTGAGCCCGAAGGGCATTCTAACATAGCAGTAGGTACCTATTTCTATGATGAAGGCCGTTTTGCCCTCATCCTCGGGGTTCATTTGGATCTAGTGATACCCGCTGAAGGCGTCGAGGAAGCTGAGCAGTCCGTACTTGGCAGTTACATCTACCAGCTGATCTATGGCCGGCAATTGGTAAGAGTGTTTTGGACATGCATCGTTCAAGTTTCAGAAGTCGATACACATTCGGAGCTTTTCACTACCCTCTTTTGTGGCTATAACCATATTGCTGAGCCATTCGGGGTATTTTACTTCCCTTATTACCCCGGCCTCTACGAGGCGATTAACTTCGGCTTTGACGAAAGAATTTTTGTGAGCTGATAGATTCCGTTTTTTCTGCCGAACTGGTCTGACGTGTGGTTGTACTATAAGATTGTGGTGGATTATGCCGGGATCAACCCCAGGCATATCCTTTGGCGAATAAGCAAACAGATCTTTGTTCATGCATAAAAAGGATACAAGCCTCTTTTTGTCCTCTTCGGCCAGTTTTTTCCCAATTCGGGTGTTTCGGCCGGGGATCAATTCTACATCTTCCGTTTCTACTTTTTCGAGGCTTTCTGTCTCCTCTGCTGTTGTCTTTTCATTTATCAAGACCATTTTTTCTTCTGTCGAAGTTTGTACCTGGATCTTGGCTGGGCTTTGCCTGGCCCTTGTGAAGACTTTTCTAACCTCGGCCTGATCTATGAAGATTTCGGCATCTCCGTCTTCAGTGGCGAAGGTGACCGTCAGGTATCTTACGTCTGGTCGTATGTGAAAATTACCCTGAGTCTGCCTTCCAAGAATGGCGTTGTATGCTGATGGTACATCAATGACTATAAATCTTGTTCTGCTGGAGGCGATTAACTCTTCTTTGCTTTGGGGTGAGACCCCTTTCAGCATTACTGGTAGGTCGATGTACCCGAGGACCGGAAGTTCAGATGGTCCGACGCCAAAGGTGGGGGAACTGACTGGGCTAAGATCACTTTTTGAAATGTCTAGTTTTCCCAGCAGATGAGAAAAAATGACGTCGGTGTTTGAGCCGTCGTCGAGGAGCACTCTTTTGACATCCCAGTTTCCTATCCTTGCCATGACAAGGAGGGGATCATCGTGAGGGAACTTTACTACAGACCCATCCCTACGGGTGAGCCTTCGCGGGGAGTTCCCGTACTCCATGACGGAGACTTCCCTCATTTTTCTTTTTCTTTCGGCCGAGGGTATCCCAGTGGTGATGGTTTGGATAACCCCTGCCGAGGGTGGCAGACTTTTTCGGGGACTCCGGTCCCGCCGTCTATCAGAGTCATACTCTTCATCGTCTGCTCTCCTCTGCTCTTCCTTTCTCCCCTTTGGAGAAGGCATCCGCAAGTATCGTCGGAGTTGACCCTGTTTGATCAGGGACTCGATGTACTTCTTCAACTGGAAACAGGCTTCAGTGTCATGGCCATGATCCCGGTGAAATTGACAGAATTTTTTCATATTCCTTTTATTCTCCGGGGCCATGGCCTTTGGCCTTGGGACTGTGGTCCCTTGCCTTTCTAGCGCCATCAGAATACTGGCTCTTGTGGTGTTCAGGGGGGTGAATGCTACGGGCCTCTTTCCTCTTTGCCTTCGAGACCGCTCTGCCTCGTTCTGCTGGCACGGCTGATGACTAGGCCCTTTGGTGCGAGGGTGTTCACCTTTAGGTCCTCCCATTAGGAGTTCTTCGGCCGTCATGTGTTGTTCGGCCCTCCTGTAAAACTCCCCAAGTGTTTCTGGGGGCTCCTTAGAGAACTTGTAGAACAGCTGGGAGTCTCTCCGCAGTCCCCTGACCATTGCGAGGAAATGAATTTCTGGCCGAAAGTCTGGTACGCTCAGTGCTTCTCGATTGAATCTTTCCACATAATCGCGGATGGTCTCCCCTCCTCTCTAGGCTATGTCAAACATTTGCACTGGCATTTTGGCAGTTGGGCTACTACCAATAAACTGTTGGGTGAAAGCAGTAGATAGTTCTTGAAAGCTTATCAAACTTCCCTGGGGCAAAGAGCTATACCACACTGTTGCTGGTCCTGAGAGTGTTACCTCAAAGCATTTGCAGAGTGTGGGATTGTCTGCACCGTGCAGCACCATACTTCGCTTGTATTTTGTCAGGTGCGCCTGGGGGTCACTTCACCCATCATATGTTTCTAGGCGAGGTACCCTGAAATCACTGGGCATTGGTGCCTCTACTACCTTGCGTACAAAAGGCGACTCCTCTCCTGTGTAGGAGTCGGACAACCGGGACCAGACTGGTTTCCGAGAGATTTGTTTCTCGACCTCTTCCAGCCTTCCCAGGATCCTTTCCATAAGGGCGGCAGTGCTGGTTCCTTCCTGCCGCCGTGTGTTCGCTGGTAGTGGCAATTTCTCCTTCACCTTGGGGAACGACTCCGGCGGGGGGGAGAGGGGGACCTCTGGCAAGGGGACTCGCTCCGTTGACAGGAGGCCCTAGTTTCTTTTGGGGCTCCCCTTCTGGCTAGGCGGACCTCAACGGGTTCACTGTCTGTTGAATATGCATCAAGGGAGTCTCCATTCCCTGAACTCCGATGAGTAGATCGCGAGCTCCTTTCCCGACGAATGGCCGGGGGTGAAGCCCTCTGAGCTGGTGGAGGTTGCGGCAACCTCTGATCGAACTGCTGAGTGATTTCGGCAATGATAGAACGCTGGAAATCCCGTAGGAAGCTCATCGTCACCATTACGGAACGATCGTCCTCTGTCATAGAAGTTTCTACCATAGGCAGAGTGGCCGCCTGCTGAGTCTCGGGTGTGAGGGGGGTCTTGAAACCCCTTTGTCCTTCATGCACTGAGTCTCCACGACGGTGATATGGGATAGAGTTCCCACAGACAACGCCAATTGGTGGCCTGCGGCGGGTTCATCGTGTGCCATTGTGCGAGTAAGGAGGACTTCTGACGGAGGAGAATGCCTTGGGAGGAGATTCCCCAGTGGCGGATACCTGAAATGCTCCAAAAAACACAGGTTAGGAGGTCCCCGGAGTGTATTTCCGGGGAGGAGCCTCCGACGCCCAAGTCAGCACTTGTAGGTAACTAGATTATGTGCTCTTTTGTGTATGGCGAGAGAACTTTTTCTTACCTCCCTGGGGTGTTTCCCGGGTGTTTATAAAAGGGGCTTACAGAAGCCTTTTTCCACGTGGTCGTCCCAGATTACGACACGTGTTCGCTGGGATGTGATCCCGGCTTTTCGGGGAATGAAGGGACACTTATCTTAGTGAAAGTCGCCTAGCTAGAAGCCTAGGCATTCCGAGAGTGTCATGTCAAGGTGTCCTTGTGATGGCGTGCTCCAGTGGTAGCGTGTCAGAACGTACTTGGAGGGCGACTTTATGGGGGGGTGTCAGAGGCTCCTTGAATGCTCTGTTCATACTTTCCGAGGTTACTCTAACGTTTGTAGTAGTACATTCCCCGAGGATGGTCCCTCTGAAGGATACTTTTGCTTCTGGAGAGGGTCTGATTGTTCAGCCGAGGTCGGTCCAACCTCTCCCTAAGGAGGTGAATTCCAGACATAAGGCCAAGGGTCGTTTTATCCTTCTGACCTCGGCTGATAGTTTTCCTCTGTCAAGGTCGGTGCTCCGTCGAGTTTGGGAGCTCGACCAGTGATGGGCACCTCGGCCATCACCTGATCTAGCCAAACACATGGACAGTTGACTTGGGAGCTCAACCCTTTGAACAAACAAGGGTTATCCTATTGAGCCTTCCTTATACTCTTAGCTATATTACTTCCATACTTGGGCATCGAAGAGTCCCCCCTAAAAAACACTTTGGGAACTCCCTTCACCCTTTTTTTGGTGTCTTTCAGGGATTGTAGATGACCAGAGTACTTTTATCCAAGCATCAATGTAGGCCTCACACTAATGAGATCCCCATGGACACCAATGGCACCATTTTTAGGAACCCATGTGCACATTGCCGTGGTGATCACTCGGGCATCCAAAAGCAAGATTCGTAGGATACCACATCGAGAAAGAATCCACCCTCACTAGAGGACCAAACTGGTGACCTAACCATCTTGCCCAATGTTGGTCACCTGGTGATGCTGAGAATGGGGTTCCTACGTGACATCCAGAGTACAATAGTTATGAAAATTGTCAAAACCTCCTTAACACAAACCCTATACCTAAATGGCTAGTGAGTGGGGAAAAAATCATGAAGGATAAGGGGGTTAGGACAAAGATACTAGATAAGGATGCCTAGAGGACATATGGGGGTGTATCCTATTAGTGTTGTGCCCAAAAGCCAATCATTAGATGATTGTATTTTTGCACATTGAGTCATGATATTTTATTAAGGCATTAATCCAACAATTATGTTTGTTGTTTTGTTTTTGTGTAACTTAACAAACATAATTGTAACCCTAGAATAATGATATTCTTAAACATCCCCGGTCTAGTATTATTGTGGAGTGGGTTGCAATAATACATAATGACTAGCATATGAGGAGACTAACATGAGATATGTAGTCTACATATGGGTACAAGTTGGAGAACTTGTGTACTGGACCGACCCACCGTCAGAATACTACATGGATCGTTATATGAGTGTCATAAGTGATTCTCATAGTGATCATGGTATACGTAGTCCTTCGACCTAAGATCATCAAGGTTCCCTACATGTGAGTCACATACTTTGATATTTTCCTTTGTTGCTCGTAACTGAGTGAACTTGAATGAGGTCATTGGGTATGTCACATCTCATGAGACACAAGTCAGAATCCTTTGAAAAGTTCAAAGAATTCAAGAATGAAGTAGAGAATCAACTCGGTAAAAGTATCAAAGTGCTTCATTCAGATCGAGGTGGAGACTACTTGGATCGAGAATTCCTTGACTATCTAAAGGAGTGTGGTATAGTATCACAACTCACTCCACCAGGTATACCTCAATGGAATGCTGTATCTGAAAGGAGAAATCAAACTCTATTAGACATGGTTCGTTCTATAATGAGTCAAGCTGACCTTCCAAACCCCTTTTGGGGACATGCTCTAGAGATAGCCACTTTTACACTAAATCGAGTTCCATCTAAATCGATTCAAAAGACACCATATGAGATATGGAGTGGGAGGCATCCTAATTTGTCTTTTATGAAGATTTGGGGCTGTGATGCTTATGTGAAACATCAATCCTCTGACAAACTAAAGCCCAAATCTAAAAAATGCCTTCTTGTTGGGTATCCCAAAGAAACAAAGGGTTACTATTTCTACAATCCTTCTGAGCAAAAAGTGTTTGTTGCTCGAACTGGTGTCTTTTTCAAGAAAGAGTTTATCTCTAAAGAAACTAGTGGGAAGAAAGTAGAACTTGAAGAAATTCAAGAACAACAAGGAGACAACGAACATGAAATGGAACCTGAACAGACACCACAAGATGTTGTGGTTCAAGAGTCTATTCCTGTAGCACAGAGCCCACGTAGGTCTGGTAGGATTCAGCGTGAGCCCGAGAGATATGGATTTCTCGTGACTCACACTGGTGATGTGATGCTCATGGATCAGGATGAGCCCGCTGTTAGTGTTGTGCCCAAAAGCCAATCATGAGATGATTGTATTTTTGCACATTGAGTCATGATATTTTATTAAGGCATTAATCCAGCAATTATGTTTGTTGTTTTGTTCCTGCGTAACTTAACAAACATAATTGTAACCCTAGAATAATGATATTCTTAAAAGTCCCTGGTCTAGTATTATTGTGGAGCGGGTTGCAATAATACATAACGACTAACATATGTGGAGACTAATATGAGATATGTAGTCTACATATGGGTACAAGTTGGAGAACTTGTGTACTGGACCAACCCACCATGAGAACACTACATGGATCGTTATATGAGTGTCATAAGTGATTCTCATAGTGATCATGGTATATGTAGTCCTTCAACCTAAGATCATCAAGGTTCCCTACATGTGAGTCACATACTTTGATACTTTCCTTTGTTGCTCGTAACTGAGTGAACTTGAAGGAGGTCATTGGGTATGTCACATATCATGCGGAGGGATTTGTATGATCAAGATGGGATTTGTCCCTCCTATGTAACGGGAGTGATATCTTCGGGCCCCTTGATAGAGTGAGACTTAGAAAATGCATGGCCATGCTCGGATGAGTTGATATACGATATCAATGTCATCAGTTTAAGTTGGTCTACTCGGTAATCAAGAAACCAAAGATTGGGCTATATGAGAGTGACACATTCCATGTCTCGTGCTTAGTCTTGATATCTTGGACAAAGGGACAATGGCATATATTGGTAATGATCATAAAGGTTTAGTCGAATCATCGACAATCTTGTCACTTGGGTAGCAATGATGTGTTGCTAGACACAGCTCATTGCTTATGATCATAAATGTGATTTATGATCATTGCCAACGTGGTAAGAGCCTATTGGGTCACACACATAGAGCTATTTGGATCATTAGAGTGCATGGGCTAATTATTTGGGTTATGGTTTCACTTTAATTTCGTATTAATAATGGGCCCAATAGTTGAGCCATTATTAAGCCCGAAATTAAAGCCTAATTGGATTAGGGCTTTGAAACCCATTAGGCCTGGAAGTTGAGTCTCACTATAAATACAACTTTTAGTGAGAAATTCGTAGGTCTCCTTGCCCTAGCCTCCCAAAAAGGATAGCCGCACTCTTCTCTTGCAATTCCTTGGAGGACGCAAGCTAGCACTGCGAGCGCAAGAGAAACGCATCTGCCGGGATGTGGTGGAAGCGTGGTGATCCCGAGAGGCTCGTGTGGATACCATAGAGAGCTTGAACACGTCAACTGTTCAGGTTTTGTGATTCGACTCTACAGTTGAGTGAGAGATCTCAACCGAAAATTAGGTATGAAAATTTTTGAACACCCGGTTTACCCCGTTTCACTTGGATCCTGGAGGGTTTCGGTTAAATTCTGCTGCGCTGTTTGGCTCCCAAAACCCAACAGTGGTATCAGAGCTACTGGTGAAACCCTAAATCGGGATTGAGTGTTGAATCGCATGATGTTATGTGTTCGGTTGCTTTTCGGCCATGATTAATTAGATTGATTCATGATGCATGAAACCGGAACTCGTAATGAACATATGACATATATGAAGAAACAACACTAATTGGTTAATGAGATTAACCCGAAATTGAATGGTATGAGATACCTATATGGATTAGGATTCTTGCAATAGTTGCAAAAACCCTAGCTTTGTTTGGATTCGGCCTGTTCGGGCATCGAAAGTAAGGTATTTTTGGTGGCTCGAATGGAGGAGTCTCAAGTGCCTACTTGCTCGAAATAGAAGATTTAGGGCTAAGCAATTGTAAGACAAGCCAGGGGGGGGACCGCCCCCCTCGCAACCCCTCGCAAGGGCGGCCCCCTTGACCCCATCCGTTGACCAATCAGCGGAACCACACTCACTGACCAGCCAGCGGGACCGCCGTATGCGAAGCACCACATAAATAAAAATTGGTTAATCAACTCATGAAAATTGGCATGCATCTTCATTGAATGAGATTTGACATGATATGCTGATTGGTGTTTGAAGCATGGTGCATGGTTATAGCCCTTGATTGGTTGTATTTGTAAATACGGCCTGCGAGTTGTGCCTTTTCTTGTTACTCTCATTGTACATTCTCTTCTCACCTTACTCCCCTCGAATGTAACTCGAGGTTTCTATTATTGATGTAATGGTACATTATGGGATCATCCAAGGTGGTATGTCCAAGGAGGTGACAACAAAAAGGGCAACCAAGAAAGGAAGAGAAGGAGCTTGTGAAGACCCTTTTCTTTTCTTAGGCTTTTATGATATTCTCATTGGCTTGAGAATATCGCATAGTTTGGGCTATAACCATGTCACGTTTACTTTCTTGTAAGCATGAGATGCATGTTTTATATTTGTATGTGATGCATGTATAAGACAACCGGAGATAACAAATTGGTGAGATCAAAAGAAAAATCCCTCAAACAAATATTAAGTCATTAAATGTGATGCCTTCCAAATGTTGGCACTCGTCAAGACTTTGATCAACATTAGGTGGGTTTGCCAAAGCAAAGCACCTATGTTCATCTTGGTAAGGCGCGATGGGATAATAGTGATATCCAAATTGCTAACTTTGGGTCCGACTTAACTAAGTCATCCTAATAGGATTAGGGACTTAGAGGCATAGAGTTGGGCTTAAGTTCATGAGATGAGCTTGGACAAGTGTTGTTCACCCAACTATCCAAGAGTTGCATAAGATGCAATTGGCAAGGAGTTGCCTACCTAAATAACTGTAACTTGAGAGAAAAGCCAAAGCTGACTCAGGTTGTGGTCAAATATGGATCTTGGCCCACTAGAATACCTTAGCGTCGAGGTGTTCTGAAATAATATCGAGGGTTATTATTTTAAGGAAAATAGTGGGAGTATCGTTTAATAAAAGTCCTTATTAAATGAATTAAAACACATGACTCTTACACTGCATATTTACTGTTGTAGATAACCATGGCACAAAACACATCGACACTTTCATTGCGATCGATCCTTGAGAAGGAAAAACTGAATGGGACCAACTTTCTCAAATGGTACCGAAACTTGAGGATAGTCCTCAAGCAAGAAAGAAAGGCTTATGTCCTAGAACAGCCCATTCTGAATGAGCCTGCTGCCACTGCTCCAAGAGCTGAAAGGGATGCTCACAAAAGGCATTCTGATGATGCTTTGGATGTTGCATGCCTCATGCTTATTACCATGGAATCTGAGCTTCAGAAGCAACATGAGAACATGGGGGCGTTCGATATGATCGAACATCTCAAAATGCTTTTCCAAGAGCAAGCTAGGCATGAGAGGTTTGAGACCTCTAAAGCATTGTTTCAGTGCAAGATGTCTGAGGGAAGTCCCGTGGGTCCTCATGTGCTCAAGATGATTGGGTACATTGAGAATCTTGAGAGTTTGGGATTTGCTCTTCAGAAAGAGTAAGTAAGACTTCCACTTCAGGTATTCTTGTTATAGAGGCTAACTTTTCTACTTCCTCATCTTGGGTATTGGATACTAGATGTGGATCTCACATTTGTGCAAATGTACAGGATCCAAGTAGAAGTAGAAGATTGGCCAGAGGTGAAGTGGACCTATGTGTTGGAAATGGAGCAAGGGTTGCTGCCGTAGCCATAGGGACCTATGTTCTCACTTTACCTAGTGGATTAGTTTTAGAATTAGACAACTGCTACTTTGTGCCTACTATTAGTAGAAATTTGATTTCTGTTTCTTGTTTGGACAAGAAAGGTTTTTCATTTATAATAAAGGACAAATGTTGTTCTATTTATTTGAATGAAATCTTTTATGGTAGTGCTCAACTTAGCAATGGGTTGTATGTTCTAGACCTTGAAGATCCAATCTATAATGTGAATACCAAGAAGGTCAGATTAAATGATTCAAACTCGACCTATCTCTGGCACTGTCGCTTGGGCCATATAAATGAGACCCGCATATCCAAGCTCCATAAGGATGGACTCTTGGACTCATTTGATTTTGAATCATATGAGACATGTGAGTCATGTTTGTTGGGCAAGATGACCAAAGCCCCATTCACAGGGCAAAGTGAAAGGGCTAATGACTTACTAGGACTCATACATAGTGATGTATGTGGCCCTATGTCTACACAAGCTAGAGGAGGTTTCCAATACTTCATTACTTTCACTGATGACTTCAGCAGATATGGCTATGTGTATCTTATGAGACACAAGTCAGAATCCTTTGAAAAGTTCAAAGAATTCAAGAATGAAGTAGAGAATCAACTCGGGAAGAGTATCAAAGTGCTTCGATCAGATCGAGGTGGAGAGTACTTGGATCGAGAATTCCTTGACTATCTGAAGGAGTGTGGTATAGTATCACAACTCACTCCACCAGGTACACCTCAATGGAATGGTGTATCTGAAAGGAGAAATCGAACTCTGTTAGACATGGTTCGCTCCATGATGAGTCAAGCTGACCTTCCAAACTCCTTTTGGGGACATGCTCTAGAGACAGCCGCTTTTACACTAAACCGAGTTCCATCTAAATCGGTTCAAAAGACACCATATGAGATATGGAGTGGGAGGCATCCCAATTTGTCTTTTATGAAGATTTGGGGCTGTGACGCTTATGTGAAATGTCAATCCTCTGACAAACTAGGGCCCAAATCTCAAAAATGCCTTTTTGTTGGGTATCCCAAAGAAACAAAGGGTTACTATTTCTACAATCCTTCTGAGCAAAAAGTGTTTGTTGGTCAAACTGGTGTCTTTTT
>SMDT01002484.1:0-33283 GCA_005392925.1 Aquilaria sinensis
CTGTTGCTGGTCCTGAGAGCGTCACCTCAAAGCATTTACAGAGCGTGGCATCGTCCGCGCCATGGAGCACCATACTTCGCTTATATTTTGTCAGGTGCGCCTGGGGGTCACTTCGCCCGTCATACGTTTCCAGACGAGGAACCCTGAAATCACTGGGCATAGGCGCCTCTACTACCTCGCGTACGAAAGGCGACTCCTCTCCGGTGTAGGAGTCGGACAACCGGGACCAGACTGGTTTTCGGGAGATCTGTTTCTCGACCTTTTCCAGCCTTCCTAGGATCCTTTCCATAAGGGCGGCAGTGTTGGCTCCTTCTTGTCGTCGCGTGTTCGCCGGTGGTGGTGAATTTCTCCCTCGCCTTGGGGAACGACTCCGGTAAAGGGAAGATGGGGACCTCTGGTAAGGGGACGCGCTTCGTTGACAGGAGGCCCTGGTTTCTTTTGGGGCTCCCCTTCTGGCGGGGCGCACCTCAACGGGTTCACTTTCCGTTGAACATGCGTCAAGGGAGTCCCCACTCCTTGAACTCCGGTGGGTAGATCTCGAGCTCCTTTCCCGACGAATGGTCGGGGATGAGGTCTTTTGAGTGGGTGGAGGTTGCGGCAACCTCTGATCAAGCTGCTGAGTGATTTCGGCAACGATAGAACGCTGGAAATCCCGTAGGAAGCTCATCGTTACCGTTACAGGACGATCGTCCTCCATCATAGAAGTTTCTGCCACAGGCAGAGTGGTCGCCTGTTGAGTCTCAGGTGCGAGGGGGGATCTTGAAATCCCTTTGTCCTTCGAGCGCCGAGTCTCCACGACGGCGACATGGGATAGAGTTCCCACAGACGGCGCCAAATGATGGCCTGCGGCGGCTTCATCGTGTGTCATTGTATGGGTAGGGCAGACTTCTGATGGAGGAGAACACTTTGGGAGGAGATTCCCCAGTGGAGGGTACCTGAAATACTCCAGAAAACGCAGGTTAGGAGGTCCCCGGTGTGTATTCCCGGGGAGGAGCCTCCGACGCCCAAGTCAGTTCTTTCAGATAGCTGGATTATGTGCTCTTTTGTGTATTCAAAGAGAACTATTCTCCCTTACCTTGCTAGAATGCTTTTCTGGGTGTTTTATAAAGGAGGCGTACAGAAGCCATTCTCCTCTTGTGGTCGTCCCAGATTACGACACGTGTCCGGTGGGATGTAATCCCTGCTTTTTCGGGAACGAAGGGACGCTTATCTCAGCAAAAGTCGCCTGGTTGACAGCCTAGGCATTCTGAGAGTGTCGTATCGATGTGTCCTTCTGATGGCGTGCCCCAGTGATAGCGTGTCAGAATGTACTTGGGGAACGACTTTTATGGGGAGGTGTCAGAGGCTCCTTAAATGCTTTGTTCTTACTTTCTGAGGTTACTCTAACGTCTCGGGGAATATATTCCCCGAGGATGGTTCCTCCAAGGGATACTTCTGTTTCCGAAGAGGGTCTGTCCGCTCTACCGAGGTTGGTCCCACCATTTCCTAAGGAAGCGAATTCCCTATGTTAGGCCAGGGGGATCGTTTGTCCTTCTGACCTCGGCTGGTTGTTTCTCTCTGCCGAAGTCGGTACTCCGTCAGGTCTGGGAGCTCGGGCGGTGATGGGCACCTCGGCTATCAGGCGTCAAGGTCCTTCTTCAGATCTGCGACCTCCCTCTTCAGTGCCTTCATCTTCTTCTTCTTCGGCTCCTTCTTCAAAGAATCGACCTCAGCTTGGAGCGCGGCCTTCTCAGCAAGCGCCTTCGCCAGGAGAGCCTCAAACTCGGACTTCTCCTTTTGATGCGCTTCGTTTGCCGAAATCAGCTCCGCCACCTGGAAGCCGAGGTCAGAAATCTTCTGGGAGGAATCCTTCAAAAGTTCTTCTTTTTCTTTCAGGAACTCCTCCCGAATGGCAGCAACCTCCTTCTTTGCAGCTTGAGCCAGCTGCGTGTCCTTGGCAGCCAATTCCGAGCACGTGGCCTTAGTTTTTTCTATGACCTCTAAGGCCGAGACTCGGAACGCCGCCTGCCTCGCCACCCGAACTCTGAGGAAACCAGCGTACCCCAGCAGCTGCAAAGAAATAAAGGCAAAGTCAGTAAGGCAAAAAAAAAAAAAAAAGAGAGCCAAACACTTAGAGGAAATCAAAAGGAAAAAAGAAAGGCGTGAAGCATACCTGGGCAGCGTGCTCGGAAACTTTCGCGGCGAGGGAATCATCGCCCGGGTGAGCCTCCGCAATGGCCCTGAAGGAGGCCTCAGTAAGCATCCCCTTCGAGATCTCTTTGGCCATTTGCTGGCAGTCTCCGGAGTACAAATTCATGTCCTCCGTAAACGACCAGAAAGGCTCCTTCGGGATATGGGCATCCCGAAGGGCTCGCTTCCGGGCGTGCTCGGCTGCCCAACCCGGAGTAAGTAACTCCCCTGCATGGCAAAACAAGAAGCTGGTCAAGACAAGTAAATCTCAAAATTCAAAAAAGTAAAGGCATCACAGTTTGTCTGAGAAAGCGAACCTGGCGGCACCTCGGCGACGTCATCATCGGAGTCCGAGACCTCCTCGGTAGAAACCCCCTTGCCTTTGCTTTTACGCCGCTCCTCGGCAGAAGGAGCCTCCACCAGGGCACCCAGAAGAGCAGGCGACGAAGTAGGACTCCGAGGAGGGACGTCGGCAGCAACCTCGGGCGGCGGAGCGGCGGCAGCTTCGGGCTCTTCGCTTACCTCCTCAAGAACTTCCGGCGGAGGAGGATGAACAGTCTTCCTTGCTCGTTTAGCCAAGGAAGGACCAGCACCAGTCGCTTTCCGCCTTCGGGAGGCGGCCTTCTTCGTTTGCTCACCCTTCTCGGATTGACCGAGGAAAAGGGACTTGTAAAAAGCAGCAGTGTCGTCGCCCATCTCTGGAAAAGAAAGAAGACATCAGCGTGAGTCCAAGGTGAAAATTATAACAAAGGGATTCGGAGATAACTTACGCTCATAAAAAGTTTCGTAAGTAACTTCCTCCCGAAGGAGTTTCACCAACCAGGAATCCTTCCCAGCGATGGCAGGAGCCGGCATCCCGAGGTCTGTCTTGTGCTCCTTCACTACCCCTAACTCCCGAAGAACCTCCTCGGTCATCAGCTTCCAATTGATGGGGAAGGGGTAGAGAGAGCGCGAAGGGACCTCGGAACCCCAGTCGGAGACGGCGCGGATACGTCTATCGAAGTCCGCGAATACGGGAGCCAACTCGGGAGTCAGCATTATCCTCGGATCTATGACGTCCATCTCCAGCCTTCCCCGAGCCCACTTGGTCGGAACGTGCGACCAGGCCTCCTCCATCTTCAGAAAGAAAAACTTTTGTTGCCACCCTCGCCAGCTGTCCTTAGTGGCAAAGGTGAACATATACTTTTTGCTCCCGGATCCCCGAGGTAGCATAAAGTAAAAGCCACCCTTCGGGACCACGAAGAGCTTATAGTACTGCATAAAGATAACAAAGTGGGGTTCTATTTTGAAGACGCCACACATGCAGAGGAAGGCGTTAAAATAGCAATACGAGTTCGGCGGAAGTTGATTTACGGCAATGCCATGGAACTGGCAAAAGTCGCAAATCATCTTCGGAGGAGGGTACCGAAGTCCGGCCTTCAGCTGGGTCCGGAAAATGGTAACCTCGTCACCACGGTTCGAAAAGCTAAATTGGTCCGAACGTGGCAACCTGGTAATGGCGTACGAGGGAAGGAAGAACTTGGTCTTCCATTTTTCTAATTTTTCAGAAGTGGTGCAGCAAGGGTGAGACAAAAGAGGGTGCCAACTCTCAGGAATAGGCATGGTCGGCTGGAAAGTGCTTTCGGAAAAAGGTAAAAAATGACTTCGGGAAAACTTTAAAAATCAGAGGACTCTGGAAATCAAAAACCCACCAAATGATTTGCCAAAATCTGGGTTTGAAGTCGCCGTCGCGAAAAGTTGCCGGAAAACACTACGTCAAATAGCACCACCGCAAAAAGCAGAAGGAAACGCAAAAATAGTTGAAAGGTAGAGGGAAGTAAAAGCAAAAGCAAAAGGAGGTTATGACAGGACAAATGTATATATAGGCCAAGGAGAGTAGGCGAACCGGCGTCATAAGTACTTCGCGAAGGCGAAAAGTCGCCATAACTGCTCGGGGCGCATCAAAAGCCACGCCCGCTATGTCCGATGCAACCCCCGCCAATAACTAGCTGCCACATGTCAGCCATCACGCCAAAAGAGGGACACGCTTTCTGACAAATGGCGCTCCTCTCCAGACTGACACGCCTGGTTACGAGACGCGACATT
Source organism: Aquilaria sinensis (assembly GCA_005392925.1). Lineage (NCBI taxonomy): Eukaryota > Viridiplantae > Streptophyta > Magnoliopsida > Malvales > Thymelaeaceae > Aquilaria > Aquilaria sinensis. The sequence goes on from SMDT01002484.1 coordinate 4,255, forward strand.
TCGCAGACCTGCAAAAGGAAAGAAGTAGGTTACCTCGAAGACACCAAAAGACAGGCCATGACTGAAGAGCCCATGTCTTCGGACAAAAGGTGCATCTTCGGAAAAAGGTATTACCCCCAAGCCCCCGAGGGGCGCCCTCCGAAAGCCGACAAACCGAAGTTTCCACTTCGTCTTTTTGGAGGGGGGCTTGTGATAGCTGAAGGGCTATCGCCTCTTTCAGAATATACTTTCTGCCGAAAGTGTGATCGGGAAACCTGGCGTCATCCGAAAGAGGCGCTATCACTGACCTCGGAGGGAGCGAAGTCAAAAGCCTCGAACTTGGGACTTTGGCTAGTACGCCAGGGATTTCAAAGATGTTGCCGGCTCCCCCGGGGGGACCGGGTGGATCGCCTTTGGATATGAAAAACTGACTATTGCAAGAAGAAGAGGATCTCCCCGAAGGTGGAACCTCCAAACCAGGGAACTCCCCGAAACCATGAGCATAGCTCCCTAGGAAGGGCATCTGTGTCAAAGACGACCTCGCCCAGAAGACCTTGGGAGTACGGCATGAGCATTTAAGGAGCCTCTGACATGTCGCCCACAGGCGCTACATGCTGCCTTAAACGGCGATCTGACACGCCGACGCCGTCCAGGTCTTGTCATGACCTGTCTCGGACCAAGGCTCAATGAGCCTTCAAACAGCTACTTGTCCTCTACGCCCGAAGGTACAGAAAAGATCTGACCGAACATGTGTCATGATCTGAACGGGCTGGATACTCCTATAAATACCAGGAAACAAACCCTGGCAAAGGATCGATCCTTGATCAGACCCCTCTCCTTGAGAAAACACAAACAGGCAAGGCCACTAAAACCTTAGTGCTCCCGCTTTACCTTCTCAGGACACTGACTTGGGCGTCGGAGGCTCCTCCCCGGAAAAACACCTCGGGGACCTCCTAACCCTCTATTCTGAACTTTTCAGGCACACTCCCCTGGGAAATCTGGGCTCCAGGCGTTCTCCCTCTCAGGAAGTCCCTCCAGAAGTCACCATGTCACTCAACGAAGATGCTGCTGGGCATCAATGAGCAGTCAAGAAGATCATGAGATTTTGAGGCTGCAATTATGAAAATGGAAGGAGTAAATTTTATGTTTGAGGCAAACAAATATGAGGCAGCCATTGATTGATTTGTCAAATGAATTGGTGACGGGTAATAAGCCTGATGAGCAAAGGGAGAGAGAAACACACAGATAAAGGCAAAGGTTCAAAATGGGCAATAACATAGGTAAAAAAAAGGTGTAGCATGCAGGAAAGATTTCAAGCAAGTGATGTGAATGATGATGAGAATGAGAGTTATCAAGTTGATGATGATGAGCTCCATTTGAGTGGTGAAATATTTGAGTTCTTAGATGTTAATGATGATGAGTGGTTCATTGAATCAAAAGGGCAGCAAGGGAATACAAGCTTTGAGTGAATACAAGTTCTGAGGATGATATTGATGGTTAATATTAAGGCTAAATGAGATGATGGTGAACATGAGCTAGGAAAAGATTAGGTAGACTAAAAAATGGATGAAAAGATTTCAAATTAAAACAGGGGGGAAATATTAACCTGAACTAAGAGAGTTTGGAGACATGCCAAGGTTGTTTCCAAAACTTTAACAAGAGGAAGAACATTTGTTGTTTGACTCTTGCATGCTAGGTTTTGGTAAAAGCTATTGAGGAGCTTTCTATTTGTTCTTCTTTCTTATAAAGGCTGTTGACACCACAATCACTGGATGCTTCTTCGAATCTAGGCATTGCTCTTTAACTAGGTTTGGTGAAACTTTGGCCAAAGGTAACTCAAATCCTGGTTTTTTGTTCTTCAGCAATGCAAAAAAAAAATGAATTTTTTCCATAGTCTGGACTACCTCATTTTTCCACCAATCCATATAGCTTAGGTCAATCTATAATCCAATAGTGTAAGAAAATTCAGGGAAATGGAACCTAGCATCGGTACCAGTTCGAGTGAAGGACAGCCACCTTTCATATAAGAAGTCAAGTTAAAAATCAAGAGAAGCAAAGCATGGGTTGTCCGAAAGCCTCTGAAGAAAACCATTTTATCGAGCAAACTGATGAGGATTGTAGTGCTACAAAATAAAACATATTCTTATGACAACCTGTTAAGTACCCAAGATAGAGGCTTATCATGAGCTCTGCTGTATCCTACCCTACATTAAGGAGCCTGGATTTACTATAGCTGAAATAGGATTCCATGAAAAATCACGAGAGGAAAGTCTATCACGTAGCAAAGACCAATAGTCAGCAACAAAATGTTCTCAATGTTGATAAGCATTTAAGGTTTCATGCATCCATTAGATCAATGGATAAGAAAGATCCTTACTTATGGTATCATAAACTATCACGGACCGGGGTCCCAATGCCCCAAATTACTTGACTTTTAGGCCCTTAGGGACTATGATCGCACTTAATTACTATTGACTAACTATTACTCGTAGGTAAATTAAGACAATTTACATATTACTAGTTTATTAGCCTACCCTACAAGAATATATGCATGCTTTTGTCCTGGCGATACAAAACAAATTAGTAAACCATTAAAGAAAACATCGCTCGAGCAGTCCATTTAAAACATACTTAAAATGTGCCAAGATAATAAAACACTGATTACTTCAACTTGAAGTAATAGTTTGTGCATAGTCTTTAACACTAGCATACACTCAAAAGTAACTTAATGGTCTTACACCAAAATGCATCCTAATAAAGGCAATGCCTTAGTACACAAGGTACAGTATATACATGGCAAAATATTACTACGATCATCTATTTGAGCTCCCACATTTGAGCTATCAAGCTCCAAGTACAAGCACTCACTTGTCCTTGTCCACACTTAGCCTCTAACCTTTAAAAGCACAAACACTTAGTTAGCACAATACTTAGCTTATAAGTAACTTAGAAACATAGCGTTCCAATTAAAAAAAATACCTGCAAAGTAGACAAACCTAGCCCACAACTATCCACTTAGTTGTTAGGCCCGACGTTAGAACCTGCACAACAAACTTAAAAGAGTGTACATGAATGTACTCAATAAGGGTCCATTAGGGTACCTGTAAGGATGATAGCAAACAACCATCAAAATAAGGCAAATAAAAGAGCAAACAACCAACCAACGATCAGCATAAAAAAATAACATAATAAACATGCAATGCATGAATGTATGATTTGTAACTTGCACAGTTATTTGGACTTCTTACACCTTAGGTGCCTTATTCTTCCCATGAGCTCAAATGGCGGAGGTACTTGAGACACTAGCCCTTATATCCTTAATCTTTTACCTCCCATAAGTCCCACTTACGGGGTCCAAGAGTAGGTCGTCACCTCCTCTCAAATCGTACCCGTCTTTCCCTTAATTTATTGTTCAAGGTAGCCATCTTATGTGATCCAACTTGCCAAGCTCTTGGAGCTTAGCTTAGAGCTCCTTAGTGGCTTACTTAACAAACCAAAAGGTTTGGTTGGTATCCTCTTAGATTTCTTCTTTATTTCCCCAAAGGTCTAAGACATCTCACTTGTGCCAACGAAGACTCCAAAACCCACCTTAATCCCCTTAGTGCCCCTTTAGCAACTTAAGTACTTTTACCCCTTTAGCCACTCTACTTAGCCCTACCTTAACCACAACACATAACTACCACTTAAATAATGCATAATTATTAACTTAGGAATGAATTTTAGACACAACTGAAGCTACGAAACATCTTAGAATAGCATAGGGATGTTAACCGAGAGATTGAAATGTTCTTAAGGTGCCTCGAGCTTGAGGGGCTTGAGCCATGGCAATGCATTGCCAAGGGCATCATATCTCAAGTTCCATGGGAGGAGGTTGCTGGCAATACGTCTTCAAGGTTGGCGACACATTTCCAATAGCCGAATAGCATTACGTGCACTTATTTTATCTTGAACAAAACTTGGTTAATCTTTCAATCCCCAAAGCCAATTCAAATGGGACTTGTTTCTACTTCATTCCAACATGTAATAATAAATTTCTATGCATTATTTAATCTAAATTAACTTGAACCCTTACCTCAAATTCAACTACAAAGTAAAAACAAAACTCAGGCACCATAAGCACATTTGGGCTCAACATAGCTCTCTTGAGTTCCAGACCTAAAACCAATGTGATATGGTACTAAGAACATCAAATCAAGACCATTTATAAGTACTCAATTAACTTAGAACTAGCTTAATTCAATCTAAGAAGCTTACCTTAGGGTTTATGCCCAAAATAAGCAACACAGAGCTAAAATGAAACAAATGCACTAAGAATGAGTTAGAGATTTCTTGATTTCACTTTAGGACATTCAAATTTGCTGAAAATTTTTTGGATTAAGAGAGCTTCTAGCAAATGAGCTACTGAAGAAAGAAATCCATAGAAATTGGGAAGAAATACATGGATGATGGAGGTCAACACTTGCTAGAAATTTCCTACCAACTCCACTAAGGCCTACTTTTTGATTTCTTGTCTCTTGGCCCTCAAGTTCTCTTTTGTTTCACTTTGGCCACTAGACACACTCTCAAAATTGTCCATCCTTGGTGCCAAAGAATGTTTTTATGTCTCCTCCACTTAGCCTCCTGGACACTTAAGCCACTTAAGATATAAATGACTCATTTGAACACTTAATGCAATTTTTTTGCTCTTTTCCTTCAAATGGTGGTTCTACTAGCTAGAATAACTTATGGTCTTAACTTAATTAATAAAAAATCCTTACATGAACCTAATTTCATCAAAATTATGGTCATCCTACTCACGTAGGTCAAAATTACTATTTTTCTCTTATGGCTCTTAGGTGCCAAATCACAGTAAGGAACTCATCTTTACTTCACTTAGCATATTTTTCTTGCTTAATAAGATACTAACTTGAGGCATTTGAGCAAGAATACTTAAACAAAACATACTTATAGGGCCAAATCTAGTCGTTGACTAAGAAAGTTGTTACATCCTCCCCTCCTTGAAAAATTTCGTCCCCCATATTCTGGTTTAAACGGGCAAATTCTCTTGGATATTGCCTTTGCATGTCCTACTCGATCTCCCAAGTGGCTTCCCCTTCACCATGGCTAGACCATAGTACTTTGACCATTGGAATCCATTTTGGTCTTAGTTTCCTAACTTGGTGATCAAAAAACTTGATGAGGTATTCTTCATAACTTAGGTCTTCCCTTATTGGAATGACGGATGGGACAAATACTTGCCCGAGGTTCACAATGAATTTCATTAAGGAACTTAGATGAAAAACATTGTGAACTTGGGTCAACTTGGTGGCAAAGCCAACCAATAAGCTACTTTCCCCACCCTTTCAAGGATTTTGAAAGGACCAATGTATCTTAAAGCCAATTTACCCATTTGGCCAAACCTAGCCACACCTTTCATTGGGGAAACCCAAAAGGGCACTTTGTCACCCACATCAAATTCTAATTCTTTCCTTCGCACATTGGCATACTTGTCTTGCTGGTTAGAGGCTACCTTGATCCTTGCTTGGATCAACTTAATCTTTGTCGTGGTCTCAGCAATGATCTCTGGGCCAATAATAACTTCATCTGCCTTATCCACCCAACAGTGAGGCATCATACACTTACGCCCATTCAAAGCTTCATAAGGCGCCACCTTAATAGCTTCTTGATAGCTATTGTTATAGGCAAATTCAATCAATGGCAAGCATTGGTCCTAATCTCCTCTAAAATCCATCACATAACTTCATAACATTTTTTCCAATGGTTGGATCACCCGTTCAATTTGCCCATGAATCTAGGGGTCATGAGTGGTACTTAGGCTCATAGTGGAACCCATAGCCTTTTGAAAGGCTTTCCAGAACCTTGAGACAAAATGGGGATCTCTATCAGATATAACCTGATTAGGGATTCCATGGAGTCTCACCACTTCCCAAATATATAGCTAGACCAACTTTTCCATGGTATATGTAATCTTAATGGGGATAAAGTGTGCCAAGTTTGTTAACCTATCCACTACCACCTAAACTGAGTCATGTTGATTTCTTGTATTGGGTAACCTGACACAAAAGTTCCTGGTGATGGATCCTTACTTTCTCTTTGGAAGGGGCAAACTTTGCAACATTTCTGATGGCTTTTGGTGCTCTGCCTTCACCATGTGGCAAGTAAGGCACTTAGACACATATTCATATGTGTCCCTTTTAAACTTTGGCCACTAGAAATGGGTCCTAAGGTCATGGTTCATCTTATTCACGCCAAGGTTAACATTAAACTTACTTGTATGTGTCTCTCGCAACACTTGTTGCCTTAGGTCACTTGGCACATAAAGCCTATCACCGTAGTAAAGCAACTCATCCTTGTCTTGAAATTCTTTTAGTATAGTACCATGCCATTCTTCCCTAGAAAGTTTCTTTAGGTTTGGGTCCTTATCCTTAGCTGCATTAACCTTAGTTAACCATGATGACTGAATCTCAAGGAGCATGACTTGAGCGATTTCCCAGTCTCACAAGGTTTCGAAGAAAACCAAGAATTATTCCATATTGGACCTTTCTGAGGCACTAGCCACTTGATCCTTAGAAAAAATCACCGTATAATACTTATGGCTTAAGGCATCAGCAACCATATTGCCTTCACCAGAACAATAATTTATCGAGCAATCGTAATCCTTGATATACTCAATCCACCTTCTCTACCCCATGTTCAGGTCCTTTTGAGTAAACAAAAACTTTAGAGTTTTATGGCCGTTAAAGATCTTAAAGGACCTTCCCATGAGGTAGTATCTTCGGAGCTTTAAGGCAAACACAACAGTTGCCAACTCAAGATCATGCACCGGGTAGTTTACTTCATTAGGCCTTAATTGCCTAGACCCATATACAATCACTTGCTTATCCTACATCAACACACATCCTAATCCTATCCCAGATGCATCGGTATACACCACAAAAGTCTTATGCAGATCTGGTAAGATCAAGAAGAGAGAAAAAATTAATCTTTTCTTAAGCTCTTGGAAACTTTCTTCACACTTAGAAGTCTAAAAGAACTTCTATGTCTTTTTGTTAAAGCAATCAATGGTGAAGTTATCATAGAGAATTTCTCGGTGAACCTTCTGTAATAACATGTCAACCCTATGAAACTTCAAATTTCACTTACAGTAGTGGGGTGTTTCCACTCCACCACTACCTTTACCTTTTCTAGGTTAACATTTAGTCCTTGAGCATTTATGATATGCCAGAGGAATCAAATTTCAGTTACCCAAAATTGGCACTTAGATAGTTTTGCATAATATTGGTTATCTTTAAGCACTTGCAAAGTTGTTCTTAAATGTTCCTCATGTTCTTAAGGAGTCTTAAAGTACACCAATATGTCATCAATGAACACTTCAACAAATTGATCTAGGTATGGCCTAAAAATTTGATTCATGGCATCCGTGAAAACTGCCAGAGCATTAGTCACTCTGAAAGGCATAACTGTATACTTATAATGCCTATACCTAGTTATAAATGCAGCATTTTGGATATCTTTTTCCTTTACTCTTATCTAGAAGTATCCAAACCTTAGGTCTATTTTAGAAAAGACCTTTGCCTTTTTTAACCTGTCAAATAAGTCATCAATCCTAGGCAGTGGATAGTTGTTCTTTATATTTACTACATTTATTTTCCTGTAGTCTATGCACAACCGTAAGGTTTTATCTTTCTTCTTCACAAACAACACTAGGGTACCCCACGGGGAAAGACTTGGCCTTATAAAGCTCTTTTCAAGTAGCTCTTTTAACTACTTTTTTCATTTCATCCATTTCAGGAGCTAACATCCGATATGGGGGTATGGAAATTGGTTCTGCCCTAGGCTATAAGTGTATGGAGAATTCAATATACCTTTGTGGAGGTAACCCTGAAAGAACTATAGGAAATACTTCTGGAAAAAGATTGGCTATTGGGATTTCTTTGTGCTGCTCCTTGATGCCAGCCCATTCAGTGAGTAATATTCTTCTTCACTCACAATGGGAATGGATTCTAACAACTTAAGGTGCAAGCTTTTGGCACCACTTGGCAAACCACTCGTGCAAGTCACACTTACCCCTTAAGCATCCTCAAAGGTGGCCTTACAACCTGCAAAGTCAATCTAGGCCTTATGCCTACTTAACCATTCCATCCCAAGGACAACATCATATGGGATCGAGGCCAAAACCTAAAGGTCACACAAAAACCTTCGACCCTTTAACTCCAAAGGATACCCCTTAACCATTTCATTGGTGAAAATAATGTTTCTCATAATAGTTTTAATTAACCTCACCTCCTCCATCAAAATTCTTAGCATAGCTGTCAGCTCTCTATGGGCCTAGCCTGTCAAGGTAAAAACACGTGGCTGCACAAAGGCTTCAATAGATGCATTTCCAGCTCTTAAGGTTCTGAGCCTTCCTTGGCCTTGCTCTTGCCTAATCCTTTGGCACTCTCTAGCCAATGTCCAGGTTGGCGGCAATAATTACAGAGATTGGTCTCAAGGGTGTAAGGTTTGTTGTCGTGAAACATCTGACACTTTGGCCAATAGCCCTTCCCGATTTTCTTGTCCTTTTTGGAGGGACCTTGGTCTCCTCCTCGGTTAGGGTTCTTGCCCTACAATCTTGAGTACACTGAGACCCTTGGCTCAACGGCCTTATCCTTGGGTTTCACCTTCATCAACTTCCTTTCCAAAGCCAAGGCCTTTTGAACGGCCTCATGATAGGTCTAAACCCTAATAACAGCCAAGAAACTCCTTAACTCCACCCTAAGTCCAGAAATGAACTTTTTTGCCTTAAGTTCATCTTTCCTGGCCAAATGAGGAGCATACCAAAAAATAGAATTAAATTTCCTCTCATACTCATGAACCATCAAATTTCCTTGAATCAACTCATCAAATTTTATCCTCTTTTGATCTTGGGCCACCTCATTACTGAATTCATTTTGAAATTCCTTCTCAAATTTGTCCTAACCAAGTTCCTTGGGCCATTGCCTGGGTCTACCTTCATTATAGGACGTAAGCCTCTCCATGACATCTTTCCACCACAAGGAAGCCCTGCCTTCCAAGAAGAAAGGCACTAAATCCATCTTAGCCCTATCATCCAACTTCATGTTCTCAAGATTTCATTACTTTGGTACCAACCTTCAACTGCATCAAGATCACCTACACCATTAAACTTAAGGGTGTTCATTTCTTAGCATATAGAGACAAGCCCCATGTGGTCCAAAATAACGAGTCTCTGCCTTCTCCTTCAGGAATGAATATCTTTTTATCCTCTTCCTCTATCCTTTTTAATGCTTACTTGAGCGTGCTCATGCACTTTCTCTTGACCTTGCACTTGCCCTTGGGGTGGAGGATTTCTCCCCTAACCTAGGTGCACCGTTGGCCTTTGGTGCACTTCAGCCCTTACCCCATTAGGGTCCTCCAAAGTCTTCCCTTCATTTGGAGGTTGAGCACGCTTCTCAAGTAGGATAACCATGTCATGTAGCATTCGCCCAATAGATTCATTGAGCCTACATAACATATTTACCTTATTAGGGTCACTAGTTTCCACACCAATAACCTGAGCCTCAGTAGTAGCACCTGACCGAGTGTTCACTGTAATACCTGCAACCAAAGCCAGAAGACCATAACTAGTGCAACTTATAAGCAATACTAACTACACTTAGCATTAGGAACGCTTATATCCTAGTTCACTGATTGCCTCTACTAGGACCATTGACCTACTCTAGTACCAAACTGTCATGGAGCAGGGTCTTAGTGCCCCAAATTACTTGACTTATAGGCTTTTAGGGACTGTGACCTGACTTAATTACTCTTGGCTAACTATTACTCATAGGTAAATTAAGACAATTTACGTGCAACTAGTTTCTTAGCCCACCTTGCAAAAAGATATGCATGCATTTTGTCTTAGCAATGCAAAACAAATAAGTAAACCATTAAAGAAAACATTGCTCGAGCATTCCATTTAAAACATACTTAAAACATGCCAAGGCAATAAAACACTGGTTACTTCAACTTTAAGTAATAGTTTGTGCATATTCTTTAACACTATCATGCACCCAAAAGTAACTCAATGGTCTTACACCACAATGTATCCTAATAGAGGCAATGTCTTAGTACATAGGACACTCTATATACATGGCAAATACTACTAAGATCATCTACTTGAGCTACCACCTTTGAGCTATCAAGCTCCAAGTACAAGTGCTCACTTGTCTTTGTGCACACTTAGCCCTTAAACTATAAAGGTGCAAACACTTAGTTAGCACAATACTTAGCTTATAAGTAACTTAGAAACATAAGGTTCCAAGTAAAATAAGTACCTGCAAAATAGGGAACTTAGCCTACAATTATCCACTTAGTTGTTAGGCTCAACATTAGAACCTGCACAACAAACTTAAAGGAGTGAGTACATGAACGTACTTAGTAAGGGTCCCTTGGGGTACCTACAAGGAAGATAGCAAACAAGCATGCAAATATGGCAAATAAAAAAGCAAACAAACAACTAACAATCAACATAAAAAAAAACATAATAAATATTCAATGCATGAATATATAATATGCAACATGTGCAATCCTTAAGACTTCTTACACCTTAGGTGCCTTATTCTTGCCATGAAGTAAAATGATGGGAGGTACTTAGGACACTAGCCCTTATATCCAAAGTCCTTTACCTCCCTAAAGTCTTACTTACAAGTCCTAGAGTAGGTCATCACCTCCTCTTAAATTTTACCCATCTTTCCCTTAACTTATTGTGCAAGGTAGCCATCTTATGTGGTCAAACTTGCCAAGCTCTTGGAGCTTAGCTTAGAGCTCCTCAATGGCTTACTTACCAAACCACAAGGTTTGGTTGGGATCCTCTTCATTTTCCCAAAGGTCTAAGACATCTCACTTGGCTAACGAAGACTCCGAAACTGGCCTTAATCCCCTTGGTACCCCTTTAGCAACTTGATCACTTTTATCCCTTTAACCACACCACTTAACTAACACTAAATAATGCATAATTCTTAACTTAAGAATGAATTTTATACCCAACTGAAGCTATAGAACATCTTAGAATAGCTTAAGGATGTTAACCGAAAGATTAATATGCTCTTAAGGTGCCCTGAGCTTGAGGGGCTTGAGCCTTGGCGCCGCATCACTAAGGGCATTAGTTCTCGGGTTTCCTGAGAAGTTGCTGGTGACCCATCTTCAAGGTTGGTGATGCATCACCAATGGCCTGATAGCACTTCATGCACTTATGCTATCTTGCACAAAACTTGGTCAATCTTTCAATCCCCAAAGCGAATTGAAATAGGTCTTGTTTATACTTTATTCCAACATGCAATACTACATTTCTATGAATTATTTGAGCTAAATTAACTTGAACTCTTACCTCAAATTTAGCTACAAAGCAAGAACAAAACACAAGCACCATATGCCTACTTGAGCTCAACTTAGCTCTTTTGAGTTCCAGGCCTAAATCGAACATAATATGGCACCAATAACTTCAAATCAAGACCATTTCTATCTACTCAATCAACTTAGAACAAGTGTAATTCAATCCAAGAAGCTTACCTTAGGGTTTATGCCCAAAATAAGCAACAAAAACCTAAAATGAAACAAATGTACCAAGAATGACTTGGAGGCATCTTGATTTCACTTTGGGACCTTTAAATTTACTAGAAATTTTTTGGGACTAGGAGAACTTGTAGCAGATGAGCTGCTAGAGAGAAAGAGCTATGAGAATTAGGCAAAAAGAAATGGATGATGGAGGCCAACATTTGTTAGAAATATCCTACCAATTTCACGAAAGCCTACTTTTTGAATTCTTGTCTCTTGGCCCTCAAGTTCTCTTTTCTTTCACTTTGGCCACTAGACACACTCTCAAAATCGTCGCTCCTTGGTCCTAAAGAATGTTTTTATACTTCCTACACTTAGCCTCTTGAACACTTAAGCCATTTAAGACATAAAAGGCTCACTTGAACGCTTAGTACAAATTTCTTGCTCTTTTCCTTCAAATGGTGGTTCCATAAGCTAGAATAACTTATTATCTTAACTTAATTAATAAAAAATCCTTACATGACCCAAATTTCATCAAAATTATAATCACGCCACTCACTTGAGTCAAAATTATTATTTTTCCCTAATGACTCTTAGGTGCCAAATCACACTTAGGAATTCATCTTTATTTTACTTAATTTGTGTTACTTGCTTAATAGGATAGTAACTTGAGGAATTTGAACAAACATACTTAAATAAAACATATTAACTTGTCTTTCTTACTTAATAAGATACTAACTAGGAGAGTTGTCACACAAACCCCTTGTAGGACACGCAAACTAGCCTAACTATAAAGAAAATGACTAGAAAATGTTGCCTTTACTTTCCAAGATCATGAGGCTCTTCTTCGAGCTATCCAATCTAAGAAAGACCTTTATAAATGCGTGCAAAAATAAGAGGTACCAAACTAAATATGACTCATTGTGCCATATTTGATTAGCTTTGAAAGTTCTAAACCATAAGTTATCATTGAAAGGAAGAACATCCCAGCAAGCCATAGAGTCAAGTAAGCAACAGCTTTAAGCTCATCATTAAATTTTTTATAGGTAAGGCACCCAAACTTCAGGAAAGTTGGTAAATCAAATGAATAACCACAATTCTAGAAAAGGTAGCATAAATGGTCTTTAGATTTGTCGACTTTTAAGGCATCGGCTATTACGACCATATTTTACTTGAGTTATTGCCTAATATTATTCTTGCTAGAAGCAATCCTTGAAAGGGCCTTGAAGAGGTATATACATGTTTCTAGCTAACCACTTATGGTATGATACACGAGCTCCGTATAGCTTGGTGACAGCCGAGGTGCCCATCACCCTCCGAACTCATAGGTTCGGACAAATCACCAACCTTGGAGGAGAAACCACCCGCCACGGAAAGAAGGATGTTCGACCTCCCAAATCTGACCTCGGTAATTCTCCCTTCCAGGAAATGACAGTGCCAGCCTCGGGGGAACGATTAAGCCATCCTCGGAAGTGAGGGTGTCCCTGAGGAAGATCACCCTCAGGAAATATACTCCTGTGATACTAAAGAAACCTCGGAAGACGAGTCCTTCTCCGAAGAGGTCTCTTCCTCCAACAGGGACCTCGAGAGTACGACATGAGCAATTAAAGAGCCTCTGACACATCCCTAACATGCCGTTCCCAGACACGCTCTGACACGCCGTTTGCAGGGATACTCTTGCACGCCACTCTCGGGTTACCTATGTTAGTGTTGTGCCCAAAAGCCAATCATGAGATAACTGTATTTTTGCACATTGAGTCATGATATTTTATTGAGGCATTAATCCAACAATTATGTTTGTTGTTTTTTTTCTGCGTAAATTAAAAAACATAATCGTAACCCTAAAATAATGATATTCTTAAACGTCCCTAGTCTAGTATTATTGTGAAGCAGGTTGCAATAATACATAATAACTAGCATATGTGGAGACTAAAATGAGATATGTAGTCTACATATGGGTACAAGTTGGAGAACTTGTGTACTGGACCGACCCACCATGAGAACACTACATGGATCGTTATATGAGTGTCATAAGTGGTTCTCATAGTGATCATGGTATATGTAGTCCTTCGACCTAAGATCATCAAGGTTCCCTACATGTGAGTCACATACTTTGATACTTTCCTTTGTTGCTCGTAACTGAGTGAACTTGAAGGAGGTCATTGGGTATGTCACATATCATGCGGAGGGATTTGTATGATCAAGATGGGATTTGTCCCTCCTATGTAACGGGAGTGATATCTTCAGGCCCCTTGATAGAGTGAGACTTAGAAAATGCATGGCCATGCTCGGATGAGTTGATATACGATATCAATGTCATCAGCTTAAGTTAGTTTACTCAGTAATCAAGAAACCAAAGATTGGGCTATACGAGAGTGACACATTCCATGTCTCGTGCTTAGTCTTGATATCTTGGACAAAGGGACAATGGCATATATCAATGATGATCATAAAGGTTTAGTCGAATCATCGACAATCTTGTCACTTAGGTAGCAATGATGTGTTGCTAGACACCGCTCATTGCTTATGATAATAAATGTGATTTATGATCATTGCCAACATGGCAAAAGCCTATTGGGTCGCACACATAGAGCTATTTGGATCATTAGAGTGCATGGGCTAATTATTTGGGTTATGGTTTCACTTTAATTTCGTAATAATAATGGGCCAAAGAGTTGAACCATTATTAAGCCCGAAATTAAATCCTAATTGGATTAAGGCTTTGAAACCCAATAGGCCTGGAAGTTGAGCCTCACTATAAATACAACTTTTAAGCGAGAAATTCGCAGGTCTCCTTGCCCTAGCCCCCAAAAAGGATAGCCACACTCTTCTCTTGCAATTCCTTGAAGGACGCAAGCTAGCACTGCGAGCGCAAGAGAAACGCATCTGCCAGGATGTGGTGGAAGCGTGGTGATCCTGAGAGGCTCATGTGGATACCATAGAGAGCCTGAACACGTCAACTGTTCAGGTTTTGTGATTCGACTCTACAGTTGAGTGAGAGATCTCAACCGAAAATTAGGTATGAAAATTTTCGAACACCAGGTTTACCCCATTTCACTTGGATCCTGGAGGGTTTCGGTTAAATTCCACTGCGCTATTTGGCTCCCGAAACCCATCAACCTAGGCTCCTAGCTCGGCGGCCTATGATCGGCTTAGTGACCCCCTATTCCCCGAAGACGTGGACCGCATCCCACTGAACACGTGTCACGATCTGGGCCAGCCACATGAAGAGGACTACTACTGTTCGCTCCTTTATAAACACTCGGAAAACACCCCAAGTAGGGGAGGTCTTTTGAATACTAGAGACCATACTTCTCCACTATCTATCTCCTAAATACTAACTTGGGCGTCGGAGGCTCCTCCCCGGAAACATACTCCGGGGACCTCCTAACCTCTGTTTTCTAGACATTTCAGGCACCCTCCCCTGGGAAACCTCCTCCTGAAGTGCTCTCTTCCACCGGAAGCCCCCTTGCTCCTATCATGTCATATGATGAAACTGCCATCGGCCACCATTTGGCGCCGTCTGTGGGAATCATCTCCCAGGTCGCCGTCGTAGAGACTCGGCGCTCGCAGGACAAAGGGATTCCAAGATCCCCCCCTGCGCCCGAGGTTCAGCCGGCGACCACTCCGCCTGCGGCAGAGACTTCTGTGCTGGAGGATGACCGCCCTGTAATGGTGACGATGGGTTTCCTACGAGACTTCCAGCGCTCCATCGTCACCAAAATGACTCAACAGATTCATCAAAGGTTGCCCCAACCTCCTTTGGTCCGAAGGGCCTCGCCCCCGGGTGCTCGTCGGGAAAGAAGTTCGAGGTCCACCCACTGAAGTTCAAGGAGTGGAGACTCCCTTGATGCCTCCTCAATAGAAAACAAACCCGTTGGGGTACGGCCCACCAAGAGGGGAGCCCCAAAGGAGACTAGGACCTCCTGCGATCCCCCTACCGGAGGTCCCCGTTTCCTCTCCGCCGAAGTCGCTCCCCAAGGAGAATGAGGAATTCGCCATTACCGGCGAACACGCGGCAGTAGGGAGAAGTCAACACGGCTATCCTTATGGAAAAAATCCTGGGAAGACTGGAGAAGGTCGAAAGACAGATCTCCCGAAAACCAGTCTGGTCCAGGTTGTCTGACTCTTACACCGGAGAAGAGTCACCTTTCATGCGCGAGGTGGTAGAGGCACCCATGCCCAGCGATTTCAGGGTACCTCGCCTAGAAACCTATGACGGACGAAGTGACCCTCAGGTGCACCTGACGAAGTACAAATGAAGCATGGTGCTCCATGGCGCAAATGACACTACGCTCTGTAAGTGCTTCGAAGTAACACTTTCGGGTCCGGCAACGACATGGTATAACTCTCTAGCCCACGGAAGCTTGCTAAGCTTTCAAGAGCTATCCACTGCCTTCACTCAGCAGTTCATCGTGATGTCCGGAGACATCTTCGCTGGAGGACATGGTGGTTTCTGGAGGGACTTCCTGAGGAGGAGAACGCCCAGAGTGGAGGTTTCCCAGGGAGTGGTACCTGAAGAGCCCAAAAGGAAAGGTTAGGAGGTCCCCGGGATGTTTTTCCGGGGAGGAGTCTCCGACACCCAAGTTAGTTTTCTGAGAGGTGAAGGAAAGAGAGCACTCAAGGGTTTAGTGGCCTTGCCTGTTCGTATCCTCTCAACTGACTGACCAACCGTTTGCAAGGGGTTGCTCTTTGGTATTTATAGAAGTGTCTGGCCCGTTCAGATCGTGACACGTGTTCGGTCTGATCTGCTGTGTACCTTTGGACATAGGGGACAAGTAGATGTTTGTAGGCTCTCTCAAGCCTTGGTCCGAGTCAGGTTGTGACAAGGCCTGGGCGGCGTCGGCATGTCAGAGCGTCGTTTGAGGTGACATGGTGCGTCTGTGGGCGATGTGTCAGAGGCTCCTTAAATGCTCCTGCCGTACTCCCGATGTCCTTTGGGCGAGGTCGTTCTCTGGGACGAACACCCTTCTTCGGGAGTTATGTTCGCCGTTCGGGGCGCTGCCTAGCTCGCAGGTTCCGCCTTCGGAAAATCCTCTCTTGCTTGCGGTAGCTGGTTCTTCTATCCCGAAGGCGATCCGTTTAATCCCCCGAGGGGGCTGTCTGCACCTTTGGAGCTCTCTGGGGTACTAGGCTAAATCCTGAGTTCGAGGCACTGGAATTCGCCTAGTCCGAGGTCAGTACTAGTGCCTCCCTCGGATGGTGCCAGGCTTCCCGAGCATGCTTTTGATAGGAGGTACGTTCTAGGAGAGGCGATAGTCCTTCAACTATCACATCGGTAGCAGACCAACTGCCAAAATGCCAGTACAAATGTTCGACATAGCTCAGCGAAGGGGGGAGACCATTCGCGACTACATTGAGAGGTTTAACCGAGAAGCGCTGAGCGTGCCCGACTTTCGACCAAAAATCTGGATCCTCGCGATGGTCAGAGGACTTCAGAGGGACTCCCAATTGTTCTATGAGTTTTCCAAAGACCCCTCATAAACTCTTGGGGAGTTCTATAGGAGGGCCGAACAACATATGACGGCCAAAGAACTCAGGATTGGAGGACCCAAAGGAGAGCACCCTCGCGCCAAAGGGCCCAGCCATCAACCTCGACATTAGAACTAGGGAGAAAGGCCCCGAAAGCAGATGGGGAAAAGGCCCATGACATTTACCCCTTTGAACACTACAAGAGCTAGCATCCTCATGGCACTAGAAAGGCAAGGAACTACAGTTCCAAGGCCAAAGGCCATGACCTCGGAGAACAAAAGAAATGAAGAAATTCTGTCAGTTCAACCGAGACCATGGCCATGACACAGAGGATTGTTTTCAGCTGAAGAAATATATTGAGTCCCTGATCAAATAGGGCCAACTTTGCCGGTGCTTGCGGATGCCTTCCCCAAAAGGAAGGAAAGAAGAGCAAAGGAGAGGGGACGACAAAAAGTATGACTCGGATCGACGTCGGGACCGAAGTCCTCGAAAGAACCTACCACCATCGGCCGGAGTTATCCAAACCATCACTACTGGGATACCCTCGGCCAAAAGGAAGAGGAAGATAAGAGAAATCTCCGTAATGGAGTACAGGGACTCATCAAGAAGGCTCGTCCGTAGGGACGGATCTACGGTAAAGTTCCCCCATGACGACCCATTCCTTGTCACGGCAAGGATAGGAAACTAGGATATCAAAAGGGTACTCCTCGATGATGATTCAAACACCGTTGTCATCTTTTCCCATCTACTGTCGAAGTTGGGCATTCCGAAGGAGGATCTCAGCTCAATCAGCTCCCCCACCTTCGGAGTCGGAGCTTCCGAACTTCCGGTCCTCGGATATGTCGACCTACCTCTGATGCTAAAAGGAGTCTCACCGCATAGCCAGGAAGAGTTAATTGCCTCCATCAAGACAAGATTTATTATCATAGACGTGCCTGATGGCCTGCGGCGGCTTCATCGTGTGTCATTGTACAGGTAGGGCAGACTTCTGATGGAGGAGAACACTTTGGGAGGAGATTCCCCAGTGGAGGGTACCTGAAATACTCCAGAAAACGCAGGTTAGGAGGTCCCTGGTGTGTATTCTTGGGGAGGAGCCTCCGACGCCCAATTCAGTTCTTTTAGATAGCTGGATTATGTGTTCTTTTGTGTATTCAAAGAGAACTATTCTCCCTTACCCCCCCTAAAATGCTTTTCTGGGTGTTTTATAAAGGAGGCGTACAGAAGCCATTCTCCTCTTGTGGTCATCCCAGATTACGACACGTGTCCGGTGGGATGTGATCCCTGCTTTTCCGGGAACAAAGGGACGCTTATCTCAGCAAAAGTCACCTGGTTGACAGCCTAGGCATTCCAAGAGTGTCGTATCGAGGTGTCCCTCTGATGGCGTGCCCCAGTGATAGCGTGTCAGAATGTACTTGGGGGACGACTTTTATGGGGAGGTGTTAGAGGCTCCTTAAATGCTTTGTTCGTACTTTCCGAGGTTACTCTAACGTCTCGGGGAATATACTCCCCCGAGGATGGTTCCTCCGAGGGATACTTCTGTTTCCGAAGAGGGTCTGTCCGCTCTACCGAGGTTGGTCCCACCATTTCCTAAGGAAGCGAATTCCCTATGTTAGGCCAGGGGGATCGTTCGTCCTTCTGACCTCGGCTGGTTGTTCCTCTCTGCCGAAGTCGGTACTCCGTCAGGTCTGGGAGCTCGGCCGGTGATGGGCACCTCGGCTATCACATGCCCCCTCCTGGAGAGCCGGAGCGGGGGCTTCGGCTATGTTTTCGAGAAGGTCCCTTTGCCGATCTGGCGGCTGAAGCTTTTTCTTGGAAAGTTGCCTTACTTCGGAAGGCGTCTCCTCGGAGCCGAGGTACCCTCCTCTAGCTTTCTTGACGTCCTCGGAATGCACGTTACTTTTTTCTTTTTTGCCTTTTCTGCCGCGGGTCTGTGAACCATCGCGTCCTTTGGCCAGGCGTGTCAGTCATGGGTAACCGTGCCTGGGTTTTCGCGATGTTAGAGGGACGTGCCCTGGTTCCTCGCGCCGCGTGACACGTGGACGCTGTTGGATGGTGAAACAGTTATGCTGGTTACGTCAACTGCACCTCTTCGCCTTCAAGGAGTAATAATGAGGCGGTTACATCTTCAAAGGATGATTATGACGACGTTTCACTTATCCTTCTTCGGTCTATATAAGCACCTTCCGTCCCATTTTGCCTCACTCTTTTGCTTTAGCTCTCGTCTGTTCTGGAGCCTTTTCTTGCCATTTTCCCTTTTTCACCGGCGACTCTTGTGGCAGAGTAACCTCCGGCGATTCCTTGCAGCGGCGTCTCGCAGTCCAGGCTTTGGCAAAGTCTTTGGTGGGTGTTCCTTTTTGTGGTTTGTCGTTGTTCCTCTATTTCTCCCAAAGTCATCTCTCTTTTTCTTATTTTTTGAAAAATGTCAAATCTGACTCCATTAAGTCCGACTCCATTGATGACTGTGCGCCCTCTTTCTGCAAACCTTGCTTCCCTTGAGGCTTATCCTTGTTCCACTACTTTGGAAAAGATGAAAAAGTGGGTGGCCAAGTACTACCTCCCTTCTTATATCACACCGAGGTCACCTCTCCCGGGATCTTACGGTTACGCAGCTTCTTCGGGGGAGGTTACCGTTTACCGAGCTCAGCTGAAAGCCGGTCTTCGGTATCCCCCTCATCGCATGATATGCGAATTCTGCAAATTCCACGGTATTGCCGTGAACCAACTCCCCCCAAATTCTTACTCTTACTTTAATGCTTTCCTCTGCATGTGCGGGGTGTTCGGCATAAACCCCCACTTCCTCTTCTTCATGCAATACTACAAACTCCACCCGGTCCCGAAGGGTGGTTTTTACTACCTCCTTCCCCGAGGGTCCGGGAGTAAGAAGTTTATGTTTACCTTCGACACTAAGGATAGTTGGCGAGGGTGGCAGAAGAAGTTTTTCTTTTTCCGGGTTCCCGAGTCTTGGAGACATGTGCCTATTAGATGGGCTTCGGGGACTTTGAAGGTCGACGTCGTCGATCCCCGGAAGCTCCTCACTCCGGTATTGCTTGCCGATTTTGACAACTTCGACAAACGTATTCGGTTAGTGGCGGACTGGGACTCCGGGGCTCCTTCACGTTCACCCTACCCCTTTCCCATTAAGTGGGATCTTATGTCCGAGGAAGTTCTTCAGGAACTGGGAGTGATAACTGCCCACAAGAGTGACCCCGGCATGCCCGTGCCTGTTCTTCCGGGGAAGAAGGCCTGGATAGTCATGCTCCTTCGGCGTGAAATTTCTTATCAGGCTTTTTCTGAGAGTAAGTCATCTTCCAGGGTTTGGTATCTGCTTTCCTTTTGGACTTACACTGATATTTTACCTTTTTGCAGAGATGGGCGATCAGTCTGCCGAGTTTTATAAATCACTCTTCGACAGTCAGGCTAAGCGGGGGGAGCAAGTACGCAGGAAGACTTCTGGTAAGAGGAAGAAGTCGACTGCCGGCCCTTCTAAGCCCAAGAAGGCCAAGGCTACCACTCCTCCTCCCCCCGAGAACGTAGTTGAGGTGGAAGATCAGTCCTCTGCTCAACTTCCGACCGCCGAGAACCCTTCTTCGGACCCTGACATCCTCGGGGAGACACTGAGTCCTGCCCCTGCTACCGAGATTCCAGCAGAGCGAACGTCTGCCCAGGAGTTTGAAGAGGGCAGAAGAAGGAAGGGAAAGAATGTCACTGAGGATTTTCGGGAGGTCGGTTCTGAAGAGTGTGATAGCCGAAGGACTATCGCCTCTCCTAGAACGTACCTCCTATCAAAAGCACGCTCGGGAAGCTTGGCACCATCCGAGGGAGGCACTAGTACTGACCTCGGACTTGGCGAATTCCAGTGCCTCGAGCTCGGGATTTAGCCTAGTACCCCAGAGAGCTCCAAAGGTGCAGACAGCCCCCTCGGGGGATTAAACAGATCGCCTTCGGGATAGAAGAACCAGCTACCGCAAGCAGGAGAGGATTTCCCGAAGGTGAAACCTGCGAGCTAGGCAGCGCCCCGAACTGCGAACATAACTCCCGAAGAAGGGTGTTCGTCCCAGAGAACGACCTCGCCCAAAGGACATCGGGAGTACGGCAGGAGCATTTAAGGAGCCTCTGACACATCGCCCACAGACGCGCCATGTCACCTCAAACGACGCTCTGACACGCCGACGCCGCCCAGGCCTTGTCACAACCTGTCTCGGACCAAGGCTCGAGGGAGCCTACAAACAGCTACTTGTCCCCTGTGTCCAAAGGTACACAGCAGATCTGACCGAACACGTGTCACGATCTGAACGGGCCAGACACTTCTATAAATACCAAAGAGCAGCCCCTTGCAAACGGTTGGTCAGTCAGTTGAGAGGACACGAACAGGCAAGGCCACTAAACCCTTGAGTGCTCTCTTTCCTTCACCTCTCAGAAAACTAACTTGGGCGTCGGAGGCTCCTCCCCGGAAAAACATCCCGGGGACCTCCTAACCTTTCCTTTTGGGCTCTTCAGGTACCACTCCCTGGGAAACCTCCACTCCGGGCGTTCTCCTCCTCAGGAAGTCCCTCCAGAAACCACCATGTCCTCCAGCGAAGATGTCTCCGGACATCATTTGGCGCCGTCTGTGGGAACCCACCCTCAGGTTGCCGTCGTTGAGACTCGGCGTTCTAAGGACAAAGGACTCCCGAAGTCCCCGTCCGCGCCTGAAGTCCAACCGGCTGCTGAGCAAACTCTTCCAGGGACTTCCACGCCCGAGGAAGAACGTCCTCTGGTCATAACCATGAGCTTCCTCCGTGACTTCCAACGCTCTGTTGTGGCTGAGATGACACAACAGATAGACAGAAGATGGCCACAACAAGCTCAAACCCAAAGGTCTCCTTCACCGGTACGCCCTCGGGAAAAGAGCCCCAAAGCAGTCCGCCGCAGTTCGGGGAGTGAAGACCCACGTGAGGAGTCTTCAACAGAAAATATGCCCCTCGGGGCACGCCTTCCAGGGCAAACGGGGCCCAACCAACCCAAAATTCGACGCCGAAGGAGCCCTTTGCCCGAGACGAGGTCACCCTCTCCCCGACGACGAAGCCATTCTCCGAAGAGGCGTCGTCAATCTCCTCCACCCGAGGAAGAACCTAGCGCCGCCGCCCTCATGGAGAAAATATTGGCAAGGCTGGACCAAGTCGAGAGGCAGGTGGCTCGCAAGCCAGTTTGGGCCAGACTGTCTGAGTCTTTTTGTGGGGATCAGTCTCCTTTCACCCGAGCTGTGGTCGAGGCAGCTATGCCAGGCGACTTCAGGGTGCCTCGGCTAGAAACGTACGATGGTCGGACCGACCCACAGGCCCACCTGACGAAGTACAGACGCAGCATGATGATGCACGGTGCGGACGACGCCACCTTGTGCAAGTGCTTCGAGGTCACCCTCTCCGGGCCAGCAACCGCGTGGTACAACTCCTTGGCTCCAGGAATCATCGGAAAATTCTAGGAGTTATCAACAGCCTTCACCCAACAGTTCATCGGGAGTCGCCCGACGGCGAAGATGCCCGTTCAAATGTTCGACATAGTGCAAAGAAGCAGAGAAACTATACGCGACTATGTCGAGAGGTTCAACAGAGAGGCTTTAAGTGTTCCAGACTTTCGGCCCGAAATACGCATCCTCGCCATGACAAGGGGTCTTCGGAGGGATTCCCAACTCTTTTACGAATTCTCCAAGGACCCTCCAGACACACTGGGCGAATTCTACCGACGGGCCGAACAGCACATGACGGCCGAAGAACTAAGAATGGGCGGACCCAGGCCCGAGCACACCCGTGGTGAAGGGCCCAGCCAGCAGGTACGCTATCCGACCGACCAGTCACCCCGACCCCGGAGGATGTGAGGAAGGAAACCCCCGAACTTCACAGCGCTGAACACCACGAGGACCAACATCCTCATGACTCTGGAGAGGCAGGGAACACAAGTTCAGAGGCCAAGGGCCATGACCGCTGAAAATAGAAAAAACATGAAGAAGTTCTGCCAATTTCATCGCGATCATGGCCACGACACTGAGGATTGCTTCCAGCTGAAGAAGTATATTGAATCGCTGATAAAACAAGGCCAACTTCGGCGGTACCTACGGTTGCCTTCCCCAAAGGGGAGGAAAGAGGAGGAAGGAAAGGTAGAAGATGAGGACTACGACTCCGACAGGCGGAGAAACCGAAGTCCGAAGAGGCGCCCTCCACCCCCTGCGGGAGTCATACAAACAATCACGACGGGGCTCCCATCCTCGGAAAGAAAAAGGAAGGCCAGGGAAATAGCTGTCATGGCCTATCAAAGTCCGGCGAAGAAGCTATCCCGAAAAGATGGTTCCACAGTCGTCTTCCCTCACGACGATCCACTCCTGATCATGGCAAGAATTGGAAACTGGGATGTCAAAAGGGTATTACTTGATGACGGATCAAACGCTGACGTCCTATTTTCACAACTGCTGCCGAGCTTGGGCATATCCATCAGTGATCTCAGGCCTGTCACTTCACCGACCTTCGGGGTAGGACCGTCCGAGTTACCCGTCCTCGGATGGATCGACCTTCCATTAATGATGAAAGGGACTTCGGTCAAAGGACCAGCTGAGTTGTTTGCCTCGACAATGGCGAGGTTCATCGTCATGGATGTCCCCTCATCATATAACGCTATCCTTGGAAGGCAGACGCAGGGAAATCTGCACATTCGCCCTGACGTGAGATATTTGACTGTCACTTTCGCCACCAAGGAAGGAGACGCAGAAATCTTCATAGATCAGGGCGAAGTAAGAAAGGTGTTCGTCAAAGCCCGAAAAGCCCCAGCAAACAATTCCACACAAGCTGTAGAAGCAGGGGCTTCAAAGTCAAAAAATAGCGAGAAAGAAGTTTCTGGCAAGGTAGAAATGGAAGAAGTGGAACTTATCCCAGAACGAAGTACCCAAATAGGGAAAAACTTGTCCGAAGGAGATAAGAAAAAACTTGTATCCTTTCTGGTAATGAATAAAGACCTGTTCGCCTACTCGCCGAAAGACATGCCGGGGGTAAATCCGCGCGTAGTACAACATAGCCTCAAAGTAAGTCCGGAAGCAAAGCCTGTCCGGCAAAAGAAACGGGGCATCTCAGCCCATAAAAATGACTTCATCAAAACCGAAGTCCAACGTTTATTGGAGGCAGATGTAATCAGGGAGGTCAAGTACCCCGAATGGCTAAGCAATGTGGTGATTGCCACAAAAGAAGGAAGCAACAAACTTCGGATGTGCATCGACTTCAGAAACCTGAACGATGCTTGCCCAAAAGATTCATATCCTCTCCCGCCAATAGATCAACTGGTAGATTCAACTGCCGAATACGGGCTCCTAAGTTTCCTAGACGCCTTCAGTGGCTACCATCAAATAAAGATGGACCCCGAAGACGAAGAAAAAACAGCCTTCATCACCGAGGGGGGGACGTACTGTTACACCAGGATGCCCTTCGGGCTCAAAAACGCAGGAGCCACCTACCAGAGGTTGATGAGCAAGGTCTTTAATGACCAAATAGGGAGGAACATGGAAGTCTACGTAGATGACATGATAGTCAAAAGCAAGCTGCCTGTTGACCATGTCACAGACCTAAGGGAGACTTTTCACCAGCTCAGAACCTTCGGAATTCGCCTTAACCCCGAGAAGTGCACCTTCGGGGTAAATTCGGGAAAGTTCCTTGGGTACGTGGTATCAGAAAGAGGCATTGATGCTAACCCAGAAAAAATTAAGGCTCTGTTGGAATTCCGAACTCCTGCCACAATAAAAGATGTGCAGAGACTTGCTGGAAGAATAACCTCCCTCAGCAGATTTATTTCCAGATATGGAGACCGGTGTCGAGCATTCTTCAAAGTCCTCACTAAGGCAGCAAAAAGGGAGGATGACCTCGGGAGTGATGATCGTCCTTGGAATGAGGACTGCCAAAAAGCTTGGGAAGAACTCAAAATCTACTTGGCTCGCCTGCCCACTTTGCGACAGCCCTGTGAAAGAGAACCTCTTGTGTTGTACCTCACCGTCACAGAAAAAGCAGTAAGCTCAGTCCTTGTGAAAGAGGAAGGGCCGAAGCAGTGGCCAGTCTACAATGTGACCAAGTCCCTGCACGGCGCCGAAATCAGGTATCCTTTATTACAGAAAGCTATATATGCCTTGGTCCTGGCAGGAAGAAGGCTGCGACCATATTTTCAGGCTCACCCCATCATCGTCCGAAGTATCCTACCCCTTCGGGACGTCATGAAGAAGGTTGACCATTCGGTAAGGCTCTCCAAATGGTGTATAGAGCTTGGCGAACACGACATCACCTACGAACCTCAGAAAGCCATAAAAGCTCAAGCCTTGGCAGATTTCATTGCCGAGGTCCCCATTACCGAGGACAGCCACCCAAGTCCCGATGAAAATGAGCCAGAATGGGCCTTGTACGTTGATGGTGCCTCGGGCGCCGAGCACCAAGGAGCAGGGGTGATCATCAGAGGCCCCGAAGGCCTGGAAGTAATGAAGGCCATTAAGTTCAGCTTCAATGTCACCAACAATGTGGCTGAATATGAAGCCCTCATAGCGGGCTTGCGCCTGGCCAGAAAAATTGGTGTCAGAAACTTGAAAGCCCATAGCGATTCCCAGCTAGTAGTTCGGCAAACAGCAGGGGACTACGGGGCGAAGGATCCAACACTGGCAAAATACCATGAATTAGTAACGAAGCTTATTCGAGAATTCGACACCGTGCGAATCGAGAGCGTGCCTCGCAGACATAACGCTGAGGCAGATGAATTGGCAAAATCAAAAGCATATACTGAGGTGCTAAGCCAGCCGAGCATTACAGTGCTGAGCATAATGACTTCGGGAAGAAGCTGGAAAGACCCAATAAAAACATATCTCGAAACCAATACGCTCCCCGAAGACCCCAATGAAGCAGCAAAAGTGCGGAGACGCTCTGGTCATTTCTTTCTGATTGGAGAAGAGCTATATCGGCAGGGATATGCAAATCCGCTACAGAGGTGTGTTGGCGAAGAGGATATTGAAATAATCCTCCAAGAAGTTCACGAAGGCGCTTGTGGTTCGCACATCGGAACCGACGCCCTGGCAGCAATGATACTTCGCCAAGGATACTTTTGGCCTACCCTGAGGAAAGACGCTAGGCGGTTCGTCCAGAAATGTGGTAATTGCCAAAGACATGCAAAAATCCAGAGAACACCCTCGGAACGGGTAACTTCGGCAAACTATCCCTGGCCCTTCGCAGTTTGGGGCATAGACCTTATCGGGCCGCTCCCGACAGCGCCGGGGGGCGTGAAGTTCTGCGTAGTTGCAGTAGACTATTTCTCTAAATGGGTCGAGGCAGAACCTTTGACGACTATCTTGGCAAGAGAAGTGCACAAGTTCGTGTGGAAAAACATAGTATGCAGATTCGGCATACCGAGGGTACTAGCGGCTGATAACGGATCCTAGTTCATAGACAAAGGATTCCAAGAGTTTATCAGCGACCTCGGAATAAAGATGCACTTCGCCCCGGTAGCTCACCCCCAAAGCAATGGGCAGGTGGAAGTATCTAACAGGACCATAAAAGATGGTCTGAAAAAGAGACTGGGGGAGGCAAAAGGGAAATGGCCAGGAGAACTCCAAAGCGTACTATGGAGCTACCGAACAACGCCCCGAAGGGCTACAGGGGAAACTCCTTTCTCGCTCGTCTTCGGTACGGAGGCCATAATCCCAATAGAGGTAGTGCGACCATCAATACGAGTGCAGGTATTTGATGAAAGTGGAAATGACCTCGGCTTAAGAACCAAGCTCGACCTCGTCGGCGAACATAGAGAAATAGCGGAACTAAGAAGGAAAGCTTTCCAGCAAAGAGTGGCCGCCGCTATAAACTTGCGAGCTAGGCCAAAAGGAATAAAAAAGGGTGATCTCGTTCTCCGAAAGGCGGAATTCGCACCCCAGAGGCCATCACACGGCGTACTTCGCGCGAATTGGGAGGGACCTTATCTGGTTCTTGCCGAAGTACGAAGAGGGGTGTACAAGCTCGGTGACGCCGAAGGCGTGGAATTAAAAAACACTTGGCATTCAGATGCCTTGAAAAAGTTCTACGCTTAAGAATCTTGACGAAAGGGTTTACATTGTACAAAGTTAGAAAAAAATTTTCTAGCTACACGGGCTTCTGAAAGAAAGATTCTTGAACAAAGGATATACTAAAATTCCGCGAAGATGGTCGCCAGAATAAGCATGGGTGTGATTTCCTGAAGTCCCTCGAGCAAGCATGTTCGGGACAATAGGAAATGAAAAACCTTGCGAGAATTTCTAAATACAAAGGCTCACGGAGAACCGATCTAATCTTCCGAAGTCTCTTGAGCAAACGTGTTCGGGGCAAAAAGGAATGAACAATCTCACAAAAAAAAGACTTAGCCAAAATTCCTTACAGGAAAGAAAAAAGTCTTTATTAAACAAATGAGATCGGTTTACAAAGAAGAAGAACTACCAAAGAAAGAAAGAGTACAAGGAAGGAGAAAAAGAAGGCAGAAGGGGCCTGAGATAAATTAGGGATTCTTGGCGTCCCGGGAGCCACTAGCCCCTGCATCCTTTTCCACCACCACCGGCGTCGGAAGAGTCTGAGGCAGGTTCAAGTGCTCGAGCATGGACCAAGACCACCGAGGTCCCTCAGGAATATTTAGGGCCTCTAGGAAAGAAAGGTCAAGATTTGGAAACCTCAGAAGAACTTGATGACGGACGAGACAAAACCCGTCTTGAAAACCAACTTTGGTCATCTCGTCGGATTTCGTCTTCTCGACCCCAAGATCATTAAGCTCCTTCTCCAGGTCTTCAACCTTTTTTCTTAATGCCTTCACCTTCTTTTTCTTCGACTCATCCTTCCCCTTCTTCGAAGAATCGACCTCGGCTTGAAGTGCGGCTTTCTCGGCCTCCGCCTTCGCCAGAAGAGCCGCAGAATCCGACTTCTCCTTTTGAAGTGCCTCATTGACCGAAGTCAGCTCCGCCACTTTTCCGCCGAGGTCGGAAATCTTCTGGGAGGAGTCCTTTATAAGTTCTTCTTTTTCCTTCGCAAACTCC
Source organism: Aquilaria sinensis (assembly GCA_005392925.1). NCBI lineage: Eukaryota > Viridiplantae > Streptophyta > Magnoliopsida > Malvales > Thymelaeaceae > Aquilaria > Aquilaria sinensis. Next base: position 32,276 of record SMDT01002484.1, read on the forward strand.
TCCCGAAGGGCAGCAATCTCTGACGCCGAAGTCTGGGCCAGCTGATTGTTTCAAGCAAGCAGGTCCGCGCACTGGGTCGGGTATTGTTCTATAGTCTTTGAAGCGGCGGCCCGGTACATCCCCTACCTCGCCACCCGAACTCTGAGGAATCCGGCATATCCCAGCAGCTGCAGAAAAACAGAGGCAAGAATGAGACAAGGCAAAAAAGGGAAAGGCAAATGCTTAGAAGAAATCAGAGACAAAAAAGGGCAAGGAGAGAACACACCTGGGTGACGTGCTTGGAAAGCTTCGCGGCGAGGGAGTCATCATCCGGATGAGCCCCCGCAAGGGCCCTGAAAGAAGCTTCAGTCAGGACCCCCTTTGCAATCTCCTTGGCCATGAGCGGGCAGTCCTCGGAGTACATGTCCATGTCCTCCGTAAAGGATCAAAACGGCTCCTTCGGAATCTTCCCCTTCGGGATATGGGCAACCCGAAGGGCCCGCTTCCGGGCATGCTCGGCAACCCAATCCGGAGGAAGAATCTCCTCTGCACGACAAAAAGCAGAAAAATTTTCAAACACAAGTAGCTGCCAAAAAATTCAAAAACTGAGTGTCTAAGGCACCAAACCTGGTGGCACTTCGGCAACGTCGTCGCCAGAATCCAGGGCCCCTTCAGAAGAAATCTCCTTCCCTTTCCTCTTGCGGCGATCTTCGGCAGAAGGGGCTTCCACCAAAGCGTCCAGAAGAGCCGCCGAATTAGGGCTTAAAGGAGCAACATCTGCAAATACCTTGGTCGAAGGCGCAGCAACGGTTACCTCGGGCTCCTTGCCCACCTCCTCGAAAATCTCCGGCATAGGAGGAGGCACGGTCTTCTTCGATCGTTTGGCCGCCGGAGGCCCTCCGCACGTCGCCTTCCGTCTTCGGGAGGCAGCCTTCTTTGTTTGTTCACCTTTCTCGGCCTGCCCGATGAAAAGCGATCGGTAATAGGCAGCAGTATCGTCGCCCATCTCTGAAAAAGAGAGAAAACATC
>SMDT01002485.1:0-32341 GCA_005392925.1 Aquilaria sinensis
GAGATGAGCTCAGTCGCTTAGAGATTTGTACTTTGGCTACCTTTTCACCAAGTTGTTGTTTTATCCAATCACAAAGAAGAATGTATTCTTGCTTGGTTTCCCTCTCTTCAGCCTCATCCTCATCTCCTGATATGTCACTCACCCAATGAGAAAATATAAAAGAAGAAGTAAAAGAAACAAAGAACGAAATATACAGCAAAACACACTTAGAAAAGGAATTCGTAAAACTAACCAAGCTCCAAATCTTCCTTGCTTATATCAACAAATTTCTTCTCCTTGTACGTCTGTAGGTTCTGGATGGCAACCTCATCGATAGGCTCAATTAAATACAAAACCTATGATTAAAGAAAAGAAAACAAACCACATTAGCTATCATGTAAAGAGAATGAAACTAAGATACAGGTATACAAACACAATAACCATGGGCACAAACTGGATGGAAGAAGCCAATATTTTGGTCTAACATGCACTCAAAATAGAATTATCACAAATGAATAACTGGCAAGACAGGATACCTTTCCCCTCACATAAACATGAAAAAGTATCAAGATTCAAACCACATACAAAAGACAGGTTTTGGAGTTGCACATAGAATCATCAAACAGGCAGAGGTACATGGGAATTATCACACATGAATAACTGCCAAGACAGGATAACTTTCCCCTCACGTAAACATGAAACCACATATGTAAAGAGAAAAAGGACAGGTTTTAGAGTTGCACATAGAATTATCAAATAGGCAGTGGTACATTGAAACCCTTTCCCCAGATGACCAACAATGAACCAATCAAATCAGATTGTTTAGTAATATTAATATTTTCCACTAAACACCACGTCCTGAGTCTTAGAAAAAAATTTCCAATAGTACCTACTTGAACAGCCATACCTCAATGTCCTTCTGGACAAGCTTCTCCAAGAAAGGAGCTGTCTTCGCACTCTTCAAACTGTCAGTTGCCAGATAATATATTGCCTTTTGCTTTTCCCCCATGTTCTCAACATATTCATCCAAGCCAGTCAGCTCATCCCCACTTTTGGACGTGTGAAAACAAAGTAGAGGTGCTATACGCTTATGATTTCCAGTGTCTTCAACGCATCCTAATTTTAGGAATCTGCCAAAGTTCTCCCAGAACTTTTTGTAGTCCTGTAAGAAATGCAAATCATATTATAACTTGCTTAGCTGGACTTGTTAGACAAGATGGAGGAACAAAAATGTACTATTAAAAGCTACCGACCTCTTTATTTTCACTTTCAGCAAGCTCCTGGATCATATCAAATGTCTTCCTGACTAGTCTCTTTCTCATAATTCTCACCTGCAAAATAGATTAGAAGAAATTACTAAAAACATCACAAAGTACTGATTTGCGTAACATCACTATAGCATCCAAGGGCTCAGAATCACAACATTCATACCTAAACATGGAAGTAAACAGAAATTCCTACTTACAATTCGGCTTTCCTGCAAGATCTCTCGAGAGACATTGAGGGGAAGATCATTTGAATCCACCACACCCTTGACAAAGCTCAAGTATCGTGGAAACTACAATAAAATAAAAACCTCACTCAAAAGATGAAGAGAAACAATAATTTTAGTTGTAAACCACAGTGTCAACACACATAATTAATCGATACATTGACTGGTACACTTCTTATCTACCATTATCAACCAACACACACAGGTAAAAAACATAGGTACATGGGAAAGGGAGTAAGGCTGACAAAATTATTTGCCAACCCAAACAAAAGACAACAAAGAATTTCCATCCCATCATATGCTACTTCTTGAACTACTTAAGGAAACACTGAACCCAGGGTACAACATAGGCAAAGTGGCAAGTACTAAAGATAGGATGTCTTAAGCCATGGATAATATTGTTAACGGGGTAGAGTAAATCATTGAGGTGAAGAAAAGTGCAGTTGGATAGTACTTGCAGAGAATAGCACTCACCAGCTCTCCATCAAAATCATCTGAGATAAATACACGCTTGACATACAAACGTATGGAATGTACAGAACACTCCTAAACTCCACCTCTCCCTGGACACAGTATAAAAAGGTTTGAATACCATCAGAATGATCCAGCTGAATTGTATCACCATAGAGAAGTTATTACCTCTGTGGTGAAGTGAGTGTAGGGAAGTGGATCCAGAAATTCACTGAATGTCTTCTTGTAGAATTCATTGTCTTCCTCTTTGGTAACTTCTTTGGGAGCCCGCATCTGCAATAGATGAGCAAAACAATAGGTATGGTATGAGATGATAAACATAAGTAAACAACGTAAAGAAAGTAATAATGCAGCAGAGAAAGACCAGCAACTGGGCATTGGAAACAAATGTTCAAGTGATTAAGAAAATGGATAACCTCACCTCAACTGTTCTGGATTTCTCTTGCCATGTGTAGATGGGGAATGAAACAAATTGTGAATAGTTCTTCACCAAACTCTGGATTTTGGCAGGTTCTGAAAATTCATACTTGTCATCTGACTGTCAAAGAAAAAACATCTGAGAGTTCACCAAGGTGCATAGAGCCAAAACAGAACTTAGAAACATAAGAGTACGCAAGTGCTCATGTACATAAAACAGGCAAAGTACAGCATGGAATGATAAAATCAAGTTCCTCACCAAAGTTTCCAAATAGCAGTTCCTTTTAGTATAAATGTAGGAAAGAGTGTAATATAAAATGATTTGGCATCAAATATAACGAAAAGTATGTACATGGTACCCTTAAATAAAGAGTAATTTGTGTTCCACGGCGTAGAAGCTTTTCAGGATCAGTCTCTTCTCTGATCACGTAGGAACTACTGTCAGCCACTGCTTCCCAGACATATTGCTTATCTGAACTTGGGCTCTTTGTAGAGACGACAACCTGATTGGTCATGTGAAAAGGGAACTATTCTATTACTCAACTTGAAAATGACAACCAACAGCTGACATGTATATGAACCAATACAAACTGAACTCCACCTTATCAGCAACAAGAAAAGCAGAATAGAATCCAACACCAAATTGACCAATTAGGCCAGTATCAACCCCAAGAACCTTATTTTCCTATGCAAGATAAGACATCAAAGAAATCAGATTTCAATTAACCAAAAAAATAATATAATCCACAGATACAAAAACATAAAGGGAGATGGTTAGAACAACATCAATACCTTGAGAGCCTTGAGGAACTTTGAAGTTCCACTCTGGGCAATTGTGCCAAGACAGTCAATTAGCTCTTGCTTTGTCATCCCGATGCCAGTATCCCTGTCAGTAAGTTGAAGCACAGTTATATCAATTATCTACCAAGTCAACATACTAAGGAAACAATAACTGAAGCAAATATATGAACTGCGGTACGTGATAGTTATGGTCCCATTGTCTGGATCGGGTTTGAGGCGTATCTCCAGCTCCCCAGCATCTCCGAGCAGGGAGGGATCCGTCACACTTAAGAACCTGAGCTTATCTAAAGCATCACTCGCATTACTGGCACAAAAGAACATATAAACCAATAAGTAAAACCAAGGGAGAAGCCGCTCAGCATATCTGACACTTCTGCTTTTTGTTCCCCGCCCTTAGACCTTGCCAAGGAAGGCTGCGGACAAAAGCAAGCTCAGACAACTTGTAAATACAGAATACTTTCACATCAGAAGAAGCAATAATTTCAAAAACATATCATCATAGGATTACAACCTTCCACGTAGGAAATACATCAGCACATAACCAAGAGATTCAAGATCCTCCCTCCGGCTTTGTTCTGTACTTAAAGAAAGCAACAGTTGTATACCACATTGCATGTTTCTAGTAGAAACAAACCATGCATGTTTCTGCACCAGAATAAAAAAATAAGCACAGAAAATCACCTTTATTTATCCTCCTCAGCCACTACAGATCCCAGTTAGCGAAACCGGGAATCTACACAGCGGAGGCACCGTCGATTCTCCTTCAGTTGCATCATCAGCCGGCGCCAACACCCTCCCGTCGGCGAACAGCTCCCGTCCGTTCCTACCTTGAGCTTCTGACTGATTATTCCCCGTCACGCCCTCAAGCTCCACTGCCACGCTATAGAATGCCGCGTCCCCAAACCTCCTCTCCACCTCCAGAAAATCCGCGAGCGAAGCTGGCCTCGCTTCGCCGTCCTCGCACAGGTTCCACGACCTCCGGCGCCGCCGACGCCGATCCAAGCATTGATCAGCTCGGCACCCCTCCGCTGGCATCGGAGAGATGGAATCGGAGAAAGGGAAAGGGACCGGTGAGCGAGAGGGAGGAGGAATCGGAGAAAGGGAGAGGGACCAGAAGAGGAATCGGAGAGGGGATCGAAGTGCAGCGACCGTCAATCGGAGAGAGGGCGATCGAGGAGAGAGCTGTTGGTGGCCGTCCGATCGAGGAGAAACGGCAATCAAACCGCCGTCCCTGTTGAGGAACCTGACGCGACGACCCAATGTGAACGAAGGGAGGAATCGGAGAGGTGATTGTGGAGTGAGGAGGCGTGGAAGGGATTTTGATTTGCAGTAGCGACGGCAATATGTCCCTTAAACGCGACGGCAATATGTCGCTTAATACTAGCGACGTGTGGCCTTCGCTATATTTAGGCTAAACATTCTCCGACCATACTTGTAATAAATTTTGTCTAAATTAGATTTCAATATATTATAAAATGGCTAAGCCTCTTCTGCCAATAAACGTATTCAAATTAATTTAATTTTAATTAACATGTTTTTTTGTTAAATTACATAAAATAGTGTAAAAGAATTTTAATTTTAAGTAACATGATTTTTTGTTAAATTACCTAATATTTCGTAAAAGAGTTTAGCTCAGTAAATAGCAAAAAAATTATAATTACCCAAGTTATAATTACATACAGGTTACCCTTGGTAATATTTCAAAGACTAGTTGTATCCATGTGTGTATATATCCATGTATCCATGTGTGTATTAAAAAACTATAATTTAGACTAAATTTTGTTTTATGGTTACAAGATTTATTAACTAACTCAGTTATTTTTCATAAAATTGACAAAAATAAGAAAAGTTTTAAGAGTGATGGTTACCTGTCAGTAACTTATGGAGACGGTTTGCCCCCACTAATCATAAAAAAAGGGGGGGGGGGGGGGGGGGGGGGGGGGGGGGGGGGGGGGGGGGGGGGGGGGGGGGGGGGGGGGGGGGGGGGGGGGGGGGGGGGGGGGCGAAGGCATAAGCCGTCGCTAATGGGGGGGGGGGGGGGGGGGGGGGGGGGGGGGGGGGGGGGGGGGGGGGGGGGGGGGCATCAACGACCGACATACTGTTGGCTAAATTAGCGAAGGCAAGCCGTTGCTAATTTTAGCGACTACCTGCCTTCGCTAAATTAGCGAAGGCAAGCCGTCCGCTAATTTTAGCGACTACCTGCCTTCGCTAATTAGCGACGGATTTTAGCGACTACCTGCCTTCGCTAATTATTACCGTCGCTAATATTAGCGACTACCTGCCTTCGCTAATTAGCGACGGCAAGCCGTCACTAACAGGAGAGAAAACTTGGCACTTAACTAATTAGTTACTATATTTTTTGTTAATTACTTAAAACAAATGAAAAATCTTGTAACCATAAAACAAAATTTAGTCTAAATTACAACTTTTTTTATACACACATGGATACATCGATCCATACATTTTCATTGAAAAATAAACTGAAAGCAATTAAAATTTATCATTATCAAAACAAATGAAAAAAAAAAAAGAATGAACAATCTCATAAAAAGCCAGTCATAATTAGTCATCGCTAGTCTTTGGAATATTAGCAAGGGCAAGCTGTATGTAATTTTTGAACAACTTAAAGCCAATTAGCGACTACCTACCTTCGCTAATTAGCGACGGCTAATTTTAGCGACTACCTGCCTTCGCTAAATTAGCGAAGGCAAGCCGTCGCTAATTTTAGCGACTACCTGCCTTCGCTAATTAGCGACGGCAAGCCGTCGCTAATTTTAGCGACTACCTGCCTTCGCTTACCGTCGCTAAAAATTAGCGACTTCCAGCCGTCGCTAAACTTTCACCGGACTTTTAGTGACTGTTTGCCGTCGCTAATTTGCGACTGTTTTTAGTCGTCGCTAATTAAACCGTCGCTAATAGCGGTTTTTCTAGTAGTGTAGCTAGCACCAAATCTCAGTTTTATAAGCGATTAGCCCTAATATAATTTCCTTCAAGAGAAAAGTGTGTTCACTCCATCTAATATTACCAAACCTTTAGTTTTTTTTTTTTTTTTTGAACGGCAAGACAAATGAAGTTTTATTGATAAGGATATAAGAAATATATATAGAGCAAAAATCCAGCTAGTTGCTGGAAACAGAACCCTGATAATGTACAAAAAGCTTGAAAATCCAATGTGTCTATTGTGTAAGATACCCCAGTACAACTCAATTACATAGTGTTACCGCCAAAACTCATAAACTGTGGCTAGATAATGCAACCATGTGATCATGACACCATTGAAACCAAGAATAGTTGAAGTTCTTGTTGTGACAGCTCTCCTAGTTGACTAATCAAGTAAGTATTTATTTTACTTTGTTTAAGTGTTTCATTAAATTAAATACCTCAAGTTAGCACCTCGTTAAGCAAGTAAGGTAAGCTTAATTAAGTAAGTGAGTTCCTAAGTGTGATTTGGCATAGTTGAATCAAGACCATTAGTTATCCTAGCTATTAGAACCATCTTTGAAAGTTTTGAGAACTTGTGGCACTAAGTGTTCTTTTAGGCCATTTAAATCTCGAGTGGCTAAGGTGCCCAAGAAAATCAAGTTTGAGAAGCTTGTAGCACCCTTTAGAGCAAAGAAATGTTGGTTTTGAGTGAGGGTTTGGTGACCTATTTGAAGCTTTTGAGAGCTTGTGGACTTAAGTGCAAGAGAGGGAAAAGTTGCCTTAAACACATATATAAGTTAAGTCTTCTTCTCCCTTAACCATTTGCCTCAAACTTCAAATTTCGTAGCTCCATCTCCTCTCCCAAAATCGCAGCCCAAACTTTCATTTTCTTGCATTTCTTCATCAATTTGTGGAAGCCCAAGGTGTGGGTAGGAATCATCAAGCTTCTTTATTGGTGTTCTAGCTCCAATTTGCTTTTTGGTGCTAGTTTGGACTCAAAATTCGTGGGTAAGCTTGTTGGGTTCATTTGGATTGGTTCTAAGTTGTTCCCATAGCTAGAAATGGTCTTGGTTTGAAGTATTTGGTGCCAAATGACTTTGGTTTTAGGCGTGGAACTCAAGGGAGCTTAATTGAGCTAAGGAAGTTCGTGTATCAATGCTCGCTTTGTAGCTAAATTGAGGTAAGGGTTCAAGTTAATTAAGTTCAAATAATGCATAGAAATGTAGTGTTTTGTGTGGGAATGAGTTAGAAACAAGACCCAAGTGATTTGAGTTTGGGATGAGAAAGTTTGAGCAGTTTTCGTGCAAGGTCGCACGCTGTCGCACAACGCTGGAAAGCGTTGGCGACGCGTCGCCAGTGTCGACGCCATATTGGCGACGCGTCGCCAGTGGCGACGCGAGTTGGCGACGCGTCGCCGGGAAACGAAAATATTTTCCGAACACTGATGCCTTTGGCGACGCGTCGCCAACGGCGCCGCCAAGGCATTTTGCCCTCAAGCTCCGGGCATCCTAAGAGTGTCTCAAACTCTCGGTTTTCATCCCTAGGCTAAGTTAAGACGTTCCATAGCCTCGGTTGGGTCTAGAACTCCTTCCTAAGACGGGAATTATGCATTATTTAAGTGGTAGTTAAGTTGTGTGGTTAAGGAAGAGTATGACTTGGTGGCTAAGAAAGTCATAGTGCTTAAGCTTTTAAATGAGCACTAAGGGGATTAAGTGGGTTTTTAGACTCTTTGTTGGCCGAGGAGAGCGTCAATTACCTATGGTCAATGAGGAGAAAAACCTAAGTCGATCCCAACCAAAACATTTGGTTTGGTAAGTAAGTCACTATGAGTGCTCTAAGTTAAACCTTAAGGGTTTGGCTAGTTAAACCACATAGGATGCTACCTTGTGCAATACGTTAAGGGTAAAGGCGGGTAGTTTGAGAGGGGTGACGACCTACTCTAGAACCCGTAGGTGGGACTTAAGGGAGGTAAAGTACCCGGGATACGAGGGCCAGTATCTCAAGTACCTCCGCCGTTTGAGCTCACGGCAAGTTTTATGGCACCTAGAGTGCAGAAAGTCCCAAGTGCATGCATTATGTGCATTTCATATCATACATTCATGCATTGCATATCTTAATATGTTTGTTGATTGTTTGAGTTGTTTGTTGGTTGATTGCTTGATTGGTTGCTTGGTTGCCATGGTTGCATATTGGATTGTTGCCATTTTCTTGCAGGTATTCAAGGGACCCTTACTGAGTACTTTCAAGTACTCACTCCCTTAAGTTTATTGTGCAGGTTCTAACTTCGGGCCTAGTCACTAGTTGACAGCTGAGGCCTAAGCTTTCTATTTTGCAGGTACTTTTCTTGAGAATCCTTGCGATTCTAAGTTACTTGTGGTGTAAGTTATTTGCTAACCAAGTTGTGCCTTTACAGTGTAGAGGCTAAGAGTACACAAGAACAAGATTTAAGGAAGGGCTTACACTTGGAGCTTGGCATAGCTTAAGGTGGGGCTCAAGTAGAAGATCTTAGTTAGTTAGATTTTTGTCTCTTGTATATAGTACCTTGTGTACTAAGAAAGTTGCCTATAATAGGATACATTGTGATGTAAATCCATCTTGTTACTTTTGGGTGCATGCTAGAAGTATATTGTATGCACAAACTATTACTTGTAGTCAAAGTAACTAGTATTTCAATGTCTTGGCACGTTTTAAGTATGTTTTATTGAAATGCTCGAGCAACGTTTTAACCAATGATCTACTTATTCACTTGTATTGCCAGGACAAAAGCATATCTTAAACTGAGTAGGCTAAGAAACTAGTTGCATATAAATCGCTTTAATTTATATTGACGAGTAATAGTTAGCCAATAGTAACTTAGTGGGATTCATAATCCCTAAGGGCCTACAAGATTATGGGGCACTAGGGCCCTGTTCCGCGACACTTGTCCCTCTTCGAAATCTAGATAAACGACTTGTATTGAATTGTATTGAATATCACCCTATAGTCGAAAGTTTTACCATTGAATATCTTTGTATTTCTTCCATTCCATATGCACTAAACTGTGATGAGAAGAACCATTACCCAAACCTTAATTGCTCTGGCACTTCTTAAATTATGATGCCTTTGACATAGAACTTTTGGGAGCACACTTGAATTTTATTAACGAGTGGACCACTAGGTGTAGACGAGATCCCAGATAAGTGATATTTAAGTGCAACCAAGCAAACTATGGTTTGTTTCATCCAACACAGCACCACACAGTGGACAGAAGGGATGCATCTGACTAATATTTCAAGGAACAAGATTCAAATTTGTAGGTAGCCTATCCTGCGATGCTTTGCAGCCAAAAATATTGACCTTGATTGGCACCAATCTGTTCCATAGGGAACATTCAGGCCAAGCAGCACCATTGGGATGGGCTTTGCCAATTTTCCATTGTACATCTGTAACCAAGTAGTCTCCATCATGGATTAAATGCTTGTATGCTTTATCTATCACATCTGAAGCAACCTGAAAGTTTTGCACCAAATGTGTTAGTTGTTGTAGCTGTAACTCCTCCCAATCTCTTAGTCTCTTATGCCACTTCTAGTTCCATTCCCAATTCCCCTCTTTACAACTTCTTCTATTGCTCACCTTGTAATTATCCATTGTTTCTAAATAGTAAAGACCAGGAAACTTTGACTGTAAACTCTTTTCCCCCACCCAAATATCTCTCCAAAATTTCACTACCTAATCATCCCCAACATTCTAGTGGAAAGCCCTAACAAAATTTCACTCTAGACCCTTAATCTCATATCCCACCCTAGTAATGTCACTCCCAACTCTTCATTTATTTCTTTTTACACCCTCTTCCATACCACCTTCATCACCATATAGAAATACTATTACTTTTTTCCAAAGTGAGCTTACTTCTAACATGAACCGCCACCACCATTTACCAAGTAAGGCTAAATTTCTAGCTTTTAAATTACCCACACACACACCTCCATCTTCTTCCACCGTGAACAACCTTTTCCATGCTACCTAACTTATTTTCCTACCCTCCCCAACAACCCACCCCACAAAAGTAAGAATTTTGCAAGCTTTCAGGAAGTTTAAAAACACTTACAGGGGTGCCAAAAATTGAGAAGAAAAGTAGGGAGAAGCTACTCAACATGGTTTTAATTAGGGCAATTCTACCACCAATGGAAAGCTATTAAGATAATGTTAGGAGATTTATTTTGAATATCTTATGAGTATAGGATATTGTTTTCTTACAAGGCAGAGTTAGCTTGGAACCTGGTTTCTTGGTATTTAACTCTGACTTTACTTACACTATTTGCCATGCATGCAAGTCTCAAACCTATATATATGAGAGCTTTGGTTGTTGTTGTACTACATACACTTCAAATCAATACAAGAAATTAGTTCATCAAACTTTACATGGTATCAAATCAACCTGTATCTGTATCAAAACCTAAAAACTAAACACATAGCCATGGTAGATAATAACAACAAAGTTGTTACGTCATTTGGTTTGGCTCTACTGCTTAACCAAGTATATGTGACATTGTGACTTCGGGAGGGACTTCCTGAGAGGCAGAACGTCTGGTGCAAAGGTTTCCCAGAGGTGCGTGCCTGAAATGCTCAGAAAAGAGGGTTAGGAGGTCCCCGGAGTGTTTTTCCGGGGAGGAGCCTCCGACGCCCAAGTCAGTGCCCTGAGTGGAGATAAAGGAGGAACACTAGGGGAAAGATGGCCTTGCCTGTGCGTGTTTTCTCAGGGAAAGAGGGTCTGATCCCCCTTGCCAGGGCGTGTTTCTTGGTATTTATAGGGGTGCCCAGCCCGTTCAGATCATGACACGTGTTCGGTCAGATGTCCTTTGTACCTTCGGGCGTAGGGAACATGTAGCCGCTTATAGGCTCTTTGAGCCTTGGACTGAGACAGGCTGTGATAGGACTCGAACGGCGTCGGCGCGTCAGACCGCCGTTTGAGGCGGCGTGTAGCGCCTGTGGGCGACATGTCAGAGGCTCCTTAAATGCTGGTGCCGTACTCCCGAGGTTCTTTGGGCGAGGTCGTCCTTCGGTACGAATGCCCTCCTTCGGGAATTATGCCCGTGGTTCGGGGACTTCCCTGGTTCGGGGGTTCCGCCTTCGGGGAGGGTCTCTCCTGCTTGCGATAGCTGGTCTTTTATCCCCGAAGGCGATCCGTTCGGTCCCCCGAGGGAGCCGGCAACACCTCTAACGTTTCTGGCGTTCTAGCCGAGGTCATGGGTTCGGGGCGTTCGGCTTCGCTCCTTCCGAGGTCAGTGTTAGCGCCTCCTTCGGATGACGCCAGGTTTCCCGTCCACGCTTTTGGCAGGAAGTATGTAGTGAGAGAAGCGATAGCCCTTCGGCTATCACAGGCCCCCCCTCCAGAAAGCCGAAGTGGAGATTTCGGCTTGTCATCTTTTTGGAGAAGGTCCTTCGGGGCTTTGGGCGTAATACCTGTGCCGAAGATGGACCTTTTTGTCCGAAGACATAGGCTGTTCGTCCATAGCCTGTCTTTTGGTGTCTTCGAGGTAGCCTACTTCTCCCTTCTGTAGGTCTGCGCAACGTCGTGTCTCGTAACCAGGCGTGTCAGTCTGGAGCGGCGCGCCTAGGACTTAGGGGTGTCAGAAAGCGTGTCCCTCTTTCGGCGCGATGGCTGACACGTGGCAGCTTGCTATTGGCGGGGGCTGTATCGGATAGAGCAGGCGCGCCTTTTTATGCGCAATGAGCAGTTATGGCGACTGTTCGCCTTCGCGGAGTACTTATGACGCCGGTTCGCCTGCCCCCCCTCGGTCTATATATACGCCATTCCGTCATAGTCTCCTTTTGCTTCTGCTTTTGCTTTCCCCCTGCCTTCTGATTCTCTTCTGTTTTTGCGGCGGTGCTGTTTGACGGAGTTTTTTCCGGTAACTTTTCGCGACGGCGTCTTCAAATCCAGACTTTGGCAAAAGATTTGGTGGGTTTTGTTTTGGTTTCCAGAGCCTTTTGATTTTAAAGCTTTCCCGAAGTCATTTTTTCATTCCCCAAAGTCGTCTTTTCCTCCAAAAATGTCTTCGCCAACTGTTTCTCCTATCCCGGAAAGTTGGCTTCCCCTTGCTAGTCATACTTGTTGTACGACCTCGGAAAAATTAGAAAGATGGACCAAGAAATTTTTTCTTCCTTCTTATGCCACCACCAGACTTCCTGGTCCTCAGGAGGTCAGTTTTATGAACCGTCAAAATGAGGTTACCGTTTTTCGCGCCCAACTGAAGGCCGGACTTCGGTACCCTCCGTCGAGGGTGATTTGCGACTTTTGCCAATTTCATGGCATTGCCGTAAATCAACTTCCCCCGAACTCGTACTGCTACTTTAACGCCTTCCTTTGCATGTGCGGCGTTTTCAAAATAGAACCCCACTTCATTCTTTTTTTGCAGTACTATAAGCTCTATACGGTCCCGAAGGGTGGCTTCTACTTCATGCTACCTCGGGGATCGGGGAGCAAAAAGTATATGTTCACTTTCGCCACTAAGGACAGCTGGCGAGGGTGGCAACAAAAATTTTTCTTTCTCAAGATGGAGGAGGCCTGGTCGTACGTTCCGACCAAGTGGGCTCGGGGAAAGTTGGAGATGGATGTCGTAGACCCGAGGATGCTGCTCACTCCTGAGTTGGCATCCAGATTCGCGGACTTCGACAGACGGATCCGAGCAGTCTCCGACTGGGATTCCGAGGTCCCTTCGCGCCCCCTCTACCCCTTCCCCATCAAGTGGAAATTGATGACCGAGGAGGTCCTTCGGGAGCTAGGGGTAGTGAAGGAGCACAAGACGGACCTCGAGATGCCGGCTCCTGCTATCGCTGGGAAAGACTCCTGGCTGGTGCAACTCCTTCGGGAGGAAGTCACTTACGAGTCTTTTTATGAGCGTAAGTTATCTCAAGAATTTTTCAGTATAAGTACTTCTCGGACTCACACTGATGTCTTTCTTTTGTTTCAGAGATGGGCGAAGAGTCTGCTGACTATTACAAGTCCCTTTTCCTCGGTCAAGCCGGGAAAGGCGAGCAGACGAAGAAGGCCGTCTCCCGAAGACGGAAAGCATCTGGGGCCGGGCCGTCCTCGGTGAAACGAGCGAAGAAGAACGCGCCTCCTCCTCAGCCAGAAATTCCCGAGGAGGCTCCCGAAGAGCCCGAGGTCGCTGCTGCCCCACCGACCGAGGTCGTTGCCGACGTCCCTCCTCGGAGTCCTACTTTCTCGGTGACTCTTCTGGACGCCTTGGTAGAAGTTCCTTCTGCCGAGGAGCGCCGCAAGAGCAAAGGCAAGGAGATTTCTGCCGAGGAGGCCCGGGACTCCGACGACGATGTGGCCGAGGTGCCGCCAGGTTCGTTCACTTAGGCAAGCTTTGGTGCCCTTATTTTCTGAACTTTGGCGATTACTTGCCTTGATAAGTTTCTTGTTTTGCCGTACAGGGGAGCTGCTATATCCGAATTGGGCAGCCGAGCACGCCCGGAAACGAGCCCTTCGGGATGCCCATATCCCGAAGGGGAAGATCCCGAGGGAGCCTTTCTGGTCGTTTACGGAGGACATGAACTTGTACTCCGGAGGCGACTGCCCCCGAATGGCCAACCAAATCTCGCGGGGGATCCTCACCGAGGCCTCTTTTAAGGCCATTTCCGAGGCGTGCCCGAGCGACGAGTCCCTTGCTGCAAAAGTTTCTGAGCACGCTGCCCAGGTATACTTCATGCCTTTGTTTTGTTTCCTCTTGATTTCTTCTAAGTGTTTGGCTCGTTTTTTGCCTTACTGACTTTGTTCTTACTACTTTGCAGCTGCTGGGGCTCACTGGCCTTCTCAGGGTTCGGGTGGCGAAGCAGGCGGCGTTCAGAGTCTCGGCCTTAGATTGCCTAGAAAAATCTAAGGCCATGTGTTCTGAATTAGCTGCCAAGAACACGGAGATGGCCCAAGCTGCACAGAAGGAGGTTGCTACCGTTCGGGAGGAGTTCTTGAAGGAGAAAGAAGAACTTTTGAAGGACTCCTCCCAGAAGATTTCTGACCTTGGCTCCAAGGTGGCGGAGCTGACTTCGGCGAACGAGGCACTTCAAAAGGAGAAGTCAGAGTCTGAGGCACTCCTGGCGAAGGCGCTTGCTGAGAAGGCCGAGCTCCAGGCCAAGGTCGAGTCTTTGAAGAAGGAGCCGAAGAAGAAGAAGATGAAGGCACTGAAGAAGGAGGTCGCTGATCTGGAGAAGGAGCTTAACGAGCTAGGGGTCGAGAAGGAAAAGGCCGATGAAATGACCAAGGTCGGCTTTCAGGACGGCTTTTGCCTTGCTCGGCACCAAGTCCTTCAGAGGTTCCCAGATCTGGACCTCTCCTTTTTGGAGGCCCTAAACATTCCCGAGGGGCCTCGGTGGTCTTGGTCCAAAATTGAGCATCTCAGACTGCCCTTCTCTCTTCCGGCGCCGAAGGCAGTGGATAAGGACGCAGAAGCTGGTGGCTCCCGAGATGCCGAGATCCCTTAGTCTGTATTAGGGTCCTTTGCCTTCTTTTTCCTCTTTTTGTACTTCTTCTTTTTGGCAAGGTTCCTTCTGTGTAAGCAGCTCCATCCTCAATAAAGGTTCCTTCTTTCTTTTGTAAAATTTTGGCTAAGTGTTTTGCAAGATTTTTCATTTCCCATTGTCCCGAACACATTCGCTCAAGAGACTTCAGAAAATCGGATCTATGCTTGCAAACTTTTGTACTTAGAATTTTTTGCAAGATTTTTCATTTCCTATTGTCCCGAACACATTCGCTCAAGAGACTTCGGAAAATCAAACCTACGTTTATCCCGGCGATCACCCTCGCGAAATTTTAACTTGTACAATTTACGCTCAAGAATTTTGGCTAAGTCTTTTGTACTTAGAAAAAATTTCTTCTAACTTGTGCCATACAACTTTCCTACCAAAATCCTAAGCATAGAATTTTTTCAAGGCATCCGAATGCCATGTATTTTTTAATTCTATGCCTTCGGTGTTGCCGAGCTTGTAAACTCCTTTTCGCACTTCGGCAAGTACCAGATAGGGACCTTCCCAATTTGCGCAAAGTACCCCGTGAGATGGTCTTTGGTTTCCAAATTCAGCTTTTCGGAGAACAAGGTCCCCTTCTTTTATTCCCTTTGGCCTGGCTCGCAAGTTTATAGCTGCGGCCACTCTTTGCTGGAAAGCTTTCCTTCTCAGGTCGGCTATTTCTCTATGTTCGCCGACAAGGTCAAAGCTTGGTTCTTAGGCCAAGGTCATTTCCCCTTTCATCAAACACTTGCACTTGCACCGATGGTTGCACTACCTCGATTGGGATGATAGCCTCAGTTCCGAAAATGACCAAAAACGGTGTTTCCCCTGTGGCTCTTCGGGGTGTTGTTCGGTAGCTCCACAACACATTTGGGAGCTCTCCTAGCCATTTCCATTTTGCTTCCCCCAACCTCTTTTTCAGACCATCTTTGATAGTCCTGTTAGATACTTCTACTTGTCCATTGCTTTGGGGGTGAGCTACTGGGGCGAAGTGCATTTTTATTCCGAGGTCACTGATGAATTCTTGGAAGCCTTTGTCTATAAACTGGGACCCATTGTCGGCTACTAGTACCCTCGGTATGCCAAATCTGCATACAATGTTCTTCCATACGAACTTCTGCACATCTTTTGCTGAGATAGTTGCCAAGGGTTCTGCCTCAATCCATTTAGAGAAATAGTCTACTGCGACTACGCAGAACTTCACGCCTCCAGGCACTGCCGGGAGTGGCCCAATGAGGTCCATGCCCCAAACTGTGAAGGGCCAGGGATAATCAGCTGAAGTCACTAATTCCGAGGGTGTCCTTTGGATATTCGCATGTCTTTGGCAATTACCACATTTCTGGACGAACTGTCTAGCGTCCTTTCTCAGGGTAGGCCAAAAGTATCCTTGGCGAAGTATCACCGCTGCCAGGGCGTCGGTTCCAATATGCGAACCACAAGCGCCTTCGTGGACTTCTTCGAGGATCATTTTAGTATCCTCTTCGCCAACACACCTCTGTAGTGGATTTGCATATCCCTGCCGATATAATTCTTCTCCAATCAGGAAGAAACGGCCGGAGCGTCTTCGCAATCTTGCAGCTTCGTTGGGGTCTTCGGGGAGCGTATTGGTTGCGAGATATCTTTTTATCGGATCTTTCCAGCCTTTTTCCGAAGTTACCATGCTCAGCACTGTGATGCTCGGGTGGTTTAGTACCTCGGTGCATGTTTTTGATTTCGCCAAGCTATCTGCCTCGGCATTATCTCGACAAAGCACATTTTCAATTCGTATAGTGTCGAACTCCTGAATGAGCTTCGCTACCAGTTCATGGTATTTTGCCAAGGTTGGGTCCTTCGCCCCATAGTCCCCTGCTGTTTGTCGAACTATCAGCTGGGAATCGCTGTGGGCCTTCAGGTTTCTCACACCAATTCTTCTGGCTAGGCGCAACCCTGCTATGAGAGCTTCATACTCGGCCATATTGTTGGTGACGTTAAAGCTGAACTTGATGGCCTTCATTACTTCCAGACCTTCGGGACCTCTAATAATTACTCCGGCTCCCTGGTGTTCGGACCCCGAGGCTCCGTCGACATATAAAGTCCATTCTGGCTCGCCTTCGCCAGAATCCGAATGGCTACCTTCGGTGATGGGTACTTCGGCAATGAAGTCTGCCAAAGCTTGAGCTTTTATGGCTTTCCGAGGTACATAAGTGATGTCGTGTTCGCCAAGTTCTATGCACCATTTGGAAAGCCTTCCCGAATGATCAACCTTCCTCATGACGTCCCGTAAAGGTAGACTACTTCGGACGATGATAGGGTGAGCCTGAAAATATGGTCGTAGTCTTCTTCCTGCCAGTACCAAGGCATATATAGCTTTTTGTAGCAAGGGGTACCTGACTTCGGCACCGTGCAGGGACTTGCTTACATAGTAAACCGGCCATTGCCTTGACCCTTCCTCTTTCACAAGGACCGAGCTTACTGCTTTTTCTGTGACGGCGAGGTATAACACAAGGGGTTCTCCCTCGCGAGGTTGCCGTAGAGTGGGCAGGCGGGCTAAGTAGATTTTGAGTTCTTCCCAGGCCTTTTGGCAGTCCATGTTCCAAGGATGATCATTACTTCCAAGGTTGCCCTCCATTTTTGCTGATTTAGTGAGGACTTTGAAGAATGCTCGACACCGGTCTCCATATCTGGAAATGAACCTGCTAAGAGAGGTTATCCTTCCAGTGAGTCTTTGTATATCTTTTATTGTGACGGGAGTTCGGAATTCGAGCAGAGCCTTAATTTTTTCTGGGTTAGCATCAATGCCTCTTTCTGATACCATGTACCCGAGAAACTTTCCCGAGGTCACGCCGAAGATGCACTTTTCGGGGTTAAGGCGGATCCCGAAGGTTCTGAGCTGGTGGAAAGTTTCCTTTAGATCTGCGACGTGGCCATTAGGCAGCTTGCTCTTGACTATCATGTCATCAACATAGACTTCCATGTTCCTCCCTATTTGATGATTAAAGACCTTGCTCATCAACCTCTGGTAGGTAGCTCCAGCATTTTTGAGCCCGAAGGGCATCCTGATGTAACAATATGTTCCACCCTCTGTGATGAAGGCGGTCTTCTCCTCGTCTTCGGGGTCCATCCTTATTTGATGATATCCACTGAAGGCGTCTAGGAAACTTAGGAGCCCGTATTCGGCAGTTGAGTCTACCAATTGGTCTATTGGTGGGAGAGGGTATGAGTCTTTTGGGCAAGCATCGTTCAAATTTCTGAAGTCGATGCACATTCGGAGCTTACTGCTCCCTTCTTTTGTGGCAATAACCACATTGCTTAACCACTCGGGGTACTTGACTTCCCTGATTACGTCAGCGTCCAATAGGCGCTGAACTTCGGTTTTGACAAAGTTACTTTTATGGGCTGAGATGCCCCGTTTCTTTTGCCGGACAGGTTTTGCTTCCGGACTTACTTTGAGACTATGCTGTATTACGCGGGGGTCTACCCCCGGCATATCTTTCGGCGAGTAGGCAAACAGGTCTTTATTCATCAGTAGAAAGGATACAAGTTTTTTCTTGTCACCTTCGGCCAGGTTTTTCCCTATTCGGGTATTTCGGCCTGGGACAAGTTCTACCTCTTCCATTTCTTCCTTCGTGAGATCTTCTGCCTCGCCCCTCTTTGGTTTTTCAGCTGGCAAGGCCTCTGCCTCTACAGTTTGCGCGAAGTTGTTTGCTGGAGCTTTTTGTGCCTTGACGAACACTTTCCTTACTTCGCCTTGATCGATGAAAATCTCTGCGTCTCCATCCTTGGTGGCGAAGGTGACAGTTAAGTACCTTACATCAGGGCGAATGTGCAGATTTCCCTGTGTTTGTCTTCCAAGGATGGCGTTGTATGATGAAGGAACATCCATGACAATAAATCTTGTCATTGTGGAGGCGAATGATTCAGCTGTCCCATCTACTGAAGTTCCTCTCATCATTAGGGGAAGATCAATCCATCCGAGGACGGGCAGTTCGGATGGTCCTACCCCGAAAGTAGGCGAAGTGACGGGCTTGAGGTCGGTGTTGGATATGCCCAAGTTCGGCAGTAAATGTGAGAACAGGACGTCGGCGTTTGATCCATCGTCAAGCAGCACTCTCTTGACGTCCCAGTTTCCTATCCTTACCATGACCAGAAGGGGATCGTCATGGGGGAAGATGATAGTGGTACCATCCTTGCGGGTCAGCTTCTTCGTCGGACTTTGATACTCCATCACTGCTATTTCTCTGGCCTTCCTCTTTCTTTCTGAGGATAGGAGCCCCGTCGTGATTGTTTGTATTATTCCCGCGGGAGGTGGAGGGCGCCTTTTCGGACTTCGGTTCCTCCGTCTGTCGGAGTCGTAGTCCTCGTCATCTGCCTTTCCTTCTTCCTCCTTCCTCCCTTTCGGGGAAGGCATCCGCAGGTATCGCCGAAGTTGGCCTTGTTTTATCAGCGACTCTATGTATTTTTTCAATTGGAAGCAGTCTTCGGTATCGTGGCCGTGGTCGCGATGAAACTGGCAGAACTTCTTCATGTTCTTTTTGTTATCAGCGGTCATGGCCCTTGGCCGCTGAACTTGGGTCCCCTGTCTCTCCATTGTCATGAGGATGTTGGTCCTCGTGGTGTTCAGAGGTGTGAAGGTTAGGGGTTTCCTTCCCCTAGTCCTTCGAGGTCGTCCTGCTTGGTCGGTCGGATACCGCGTCTGCTGGCTGGACCCTTCGGCACGGGCGTGATCAGTCTTCGGTCCACCCATTCTCAGCTCTTCGGCTGTCATGTGCTGCTCGGCCCTTCGGTAGAACTCGCCAAGCGTGTCCGGAGGGTCCTTTGAAAATTCGTAGAACAGCTGTGAGTCTCTCCGAAGGCCCCGTATCATGGCGAGGATGCGTATTTCGGGCCGAAAGTCTGGGACACTTAGGGCCTCTCTGTTGAACCTTTCGACATAGTCACGGATGGTTTCTCCGTTCCTCTGCGCTATGTCGAACATCTGGACAGGCATCTTCGCCGTCGGCCGACTTCCAATGAATTGCTGTGTAAAGGCCGTGGATAGCTCCTGGAACTCCCTGATGGTCCCCGGGGCCAATGAATTGTACCACGCTGTTGCTGGTCCTGTGAGGGTTACTTCAAAACACTTGCACAAGGTAGCATCATCAGCACCGTGCATCATCATGCTGCGTTTGTACTTGGTCAGGTGAGCCTGTGGATCTGTCCGGCCATCATAAGTTTCCAGCCGAGGTACCCGGAAATCGCCTGGCATGGCTGCCTCAACCACTGTTCGGGTGAACGGGGACTCATCCCCACAGAAGGTTTCGGACAGCCTAGCCCAGACCGGCTTGCGAGCTACCTGTTTCTCTACTCTCTCCAACCTTGTCAACAATTTCTCCATGAGGAGCGTGGCGCTGGGCCCTTCGTCCTGGTGCTCTGGGAAGGGTGACTGTCGGTGCCTCTTTGTCGACTGGCTTCGGACCCGAGGGGATGGCGACCTCGCCTCGGGTGACGAGCTCCTTTGGCGAGGAGTCTTTGGCCGCTCGTACCCCCTTTGCCTCGCAGGCCGTGCCCCGAGAGGTATATTTTCTGTCGAGGATTCATCGCGTGGGTCCCCACTCCCCGAACTGCGATAGATTGACTTCGGGCTTTTCTCCCGAGGGCGCACTGGCGAGGGGGGCCTTTGGGCCTGAGTTGGTTGTGGCCACCTTCGGTCTATTTGCTGTGTCACCTCAGCTACAATAGAACGCTGGAAGTCGCGCAGAAAGCTCATGGTTACGACTAGAGGACACTCTTCCTCAGGCGAGGAAGTCCCTGGTAGGGTTTGCTCAGTGGCCGTTTGGACTTCAGGCGCGGACGGGGACTTCGGAAGTCCCTTGTCCTTAGAACGCCGAGTCTCCACAACGGCGACCTGAGGGTGGGTTCCCACAGACGGCGTCAAATGATGCCCAGCAGCACCTTCGTCATGTGACATTGTGACTTCGGGAGGGACTTCCTGAGAGACAGAACGTCTGGTGCAAAGGTTTCCCAGAGGTGCGTGCCTGAAATGCTTAGAAATGAGGGTTAGGAGATCCCCGGAGTGTTTTTCCGGGGAGGAGACTCCGACGCCCAAGTCAATGCCCTGAGTGGAGATAAAGGAGGAGCACTAGGGGAAAGATGGCCTTGCCTGTGCGTGTTTTCTCAGGGGGAGGGGGTCGGATCCCTTGCCAAGGCCTGTTTTCTAGTATTTATAGGGGTGCCCAGCCCGTTCAGATCATGACACGTGTTCGGTCAGATGTCCTTCGTACCTTCGGGCGTAGGGAACATGTAGCCGCTTATAGGCTCTTTGAGCCTTGGACTGAGACAGGCTGTGATAGGACTCGAATGGCGTCGGCGCGTCAGACCGCCGTTTGAGGCGGCGTGTAGTGCCTGTGGGCGACATGTTAGAGGCTCCTTAAATGATGGTGCCGTACTCCCGAGGTTCTTTGGGCGAGGTCGTCCTTCGGTACGAATGCCTTCCTTTGGGAATTATGCCCGAACTTTGTATGCTCCCTTTCGGACCTCGTCTTGGACCAAATAAGGCCCCTCCTCGTCTGACCGTTGTACAAATTCGGCCTTTCAGGTGTGAGGTCTCCTTTCCCTTATTCCTTTTTGGCCTATCATGCAAATTCGCACTTATGGCCACCTTTTGCCGAAAAGGTTTTTCTTTCGAGCTCGGCCTTTTCTCAGTATTTGACAACTAAGTCGAGGTTAGTTCTCAACCCGAGATCATTTCCTCTTTCGTCAAACATCTGCCTGATGGCCAAACTACTTCAAATAGATAATGGCTTCTGTACTGGCAATTCCTTAGTATAATAGGGAACTCTCCTGCCACTTTCCCTTTGCTTTTCTTTTAGTCCCTCTTTTGGCTACCTCTATCAGTTGCTACGCGGGCTAAGCTAGTGGGCTGAAGTGCCTTTTTGTTCCGAGGTTGGTGACGATTTTTTGAGATCCTTTGTCGATAAACTGGAAATCATTACTGGCCAGTATCACCCTCGGTATGCCTGATCAGCATATTATGTTCTTCCAGACGAACTTTTTTGTGCACTTTTTTTTTTTTGCAGGTGTGGTCGCTAGGCATCCTGCCTTACCCCGCTCAGTGAAGTAGTCCTCTGTTGCTGCACAGAACTTCATTCTTCGGGTGATGCCGGGAGTGACTCGGTGTAACTTTTTCGAGGTTATCCACTTCCGTAGGCAGTTTTCGGGTGCTGGCGTGTTTCTTGGCCATTTTCACACCTTCTGGTTGAATTTATCCTGCACCCTATTCACCGATATATATAAGTTTATAACGGAACTTCGTACCTTTGCCTGCATAGTTTTTCCTTAGTCAGGAAATATCGCCCGGGGCTTTTTGCACATTCTGCGCTTTTACAAGGATCTTCGGGACTCTTTGTTTGCAAGGTTCTTCTTTGTAGGCTTTTTTAGCCTACTTTGGCCTTTTGTGCGGGGTTTTTGCTGCCACGCTTAGATGGCCCAACACTTTCGGTGATCATTTTTGATCGTTTTGGTGGCCCCTGTGCCTTCGAGCCCCTGAGGGGGTGTCCCAGCGCCCTGGTGTTCTGCACTTGGGGTTCCGCTGACGAGGAGTTTCCATTCTTTATCTACCTTCACTCTATCTCCTTTGTTGGTTATTTCCAACCTCTGGGATCCCGGCGATCTAGACTGCCAATTTCTGGGCGCTCGCCGCCCTTCTATTGTCATGCTTGATGCAACGTTTTCCGAGTTTGGTGCGACAATTTGGTAGTCTTTTCCGAGTTTGGTGTGCCACCTTGGACAGTCGACAGTGTGTCCAGGGACGTAAAGTCGGCGCCTTCTTCCCATAAGTCGAATCATAGACAACCTTATTCGAGGTAATGGATGTTCGACTTCGTTTTTGATGAGGCGGAGACTTCTCCTCTGGTACAGAACTCTTTTGGCGAGGGGGGGTCTGGATCATTCCGACCCTGTCTTTTTCCAAAGGTCATACTCCGGGGAGCATTCTTTCTGCCAAAGACTCATCTCATTGATCTCTATTTCCCAAATTCCTGTGAATTTGATATGGGGCTCTTCTCCCATCGAGGTACTGATGAGGGGGACTTTGACCCGAATTTCGCTGCGACCTCCTTTGACTTGAGTACTGCATTATCTTGACTACGACAAGGCGCGAGAGTTCGTTCAGGAGGTCTATAGTAGTAGTCAGAAGTCGTTTTGCTTTTTGAGCAAGGAAGTCCCTTCTGCCAGCGAGTCAAGCCGTAAACAACCTCTAGGCAACGGGTTTTAACTTAGTTGCCGAGGAGACGGCGATTTTTTCCTCGGGTGCATAATTCTTCCGACAGGGAGGTCTGGGTCACCCCGACCCTGCTTTTTACAAGAGGGGGTCTAGCCCGAGCTTTGTTACGGCTCTCTTCGGCTTACCCGCTATACTATTTCGACCACCGCGACGTGTGGGAAACTATGCTGGAAAGCCACGGCTGTATCCAGAGGAGGACTATCCTCGGTACGGGAAGTCCCTGCCTTTTTTATTTGTTCGGCTGCCAGGCGAGTCTCTGGCGCGGACGGGGGCCTCAGGGAGCCTTTGTCCTTAGAACGCTGAGTTTTCGATCACGGCTACCTGGAAAGTTTCCCACAGACGGCGCCAAATGATGGCGTTAGGCTGGCCATCATTTATGTTCCCGCCGTGGCTACACGACGGGGGTACCAGGGACTTCCTTTGGGATGTGGAGCGTGGCCATCTGCTGGTGGATAGCCGTGGCCGTGAAGGGTTTCCGGCGCTGAAGAGAGCCTGAAAGGTGGACACCCCCAAGTCATTTAGCCTGAAACATACAGAAAACAGGGGCTAGGAGGTCCCCGAAGTGGTTTTCCGGGGAGGAGCCTCTGACGCCCAAGTCAGTTCCTCTAAATGGCAAAAAGAAGGCATGAAAATAGACTAGCAGGGAGGATTTTTCTAGCATGCACATAAGGGAAAGAATCTCGCCAGAGGCGTTTTTCTGGCCTGTCTAGAGGGAAGAAGAGGAGAAAGCTAGAACTCTGGAGCCCAAAAAAGCTCCTGCCCCCTTCCTGTCCGGCCCCCCTACCATGAGCTTTTCCTGCTGTTAAATAGGAGAAAAAGAGACCTTCTGATTGTGACACGTGTATGGACGGATGCCGTCCGTACCTCTAAGCAGCAAAGTGGTTAGGCGTACACAAGCTTTCTCGAACAGTGGTTTGTCGAGAAGCATGTCTCCGTGTGTCAGAGCACGGACTACAGTGGCCTGTCAGAATGCTTGAGGTCAACATCTAGTGTGTATGGGCGAATACGTCAGAGACTCCCTCGCGTCACCCATCGTTCCTCTGAGGTCCCTTCGGCCGTCGTTACTTTTCAGGGGAACGAGCAAGGACCTCTCCTCGGGGAAATACCGTCTTCTTCGGGGTGTTCCCATTCTTCCGAAGTCGGTTCATTCGTCCTCTGATGGGGAGGCGATATGGTAACTTTCCGAGGTTGGTACGATGGGGTTTTCCGAGGTTGTAGGTGCTATGTGTTTGGCCCATTCTTCCGAAGTTAGTGGCCAGTGCACTGGCACTTCGGCCATCACAACTCATAATACTTTGAACACTTAGAATATTGAGCAACAACATACACATATAAAATACCTCACCAAGACAGAAAGAGTATCCAATACTCTTAGCTTGATTGCCTTTCAAGTAAACCTTTCCCTACGTAAAGTAGAGTAGGGAGTGAGTATAAAACTCAGTAAGAATTCCATATGGCTTCCAAAGCCTAACATAGTAAGGATTTCATATGGCTTCCAAAGCCTAACATAGGTTAAGTATTCAACTTAACCGAATCCTTCCAAGCTCTTGCAAAGAAAACACTAAAACAAAAAAACATAATATACATATACATATAACAATATTGATAATAAAAAGGGCTAGCATGCAAAACCAATCAAAGAAGCACACATAACACACACACACACACCACTAAACACCATTCCCATTAGGACATAGCAAGCATGCATCATAACACATAGTTTGGGTTAACCTTCATATTTTTCATATAAAATCTGAGAGCTCCCTAGCTTGGGAATTGAGTTAGCCTACTCAACTCCTAGTTGTAATGCTTGCACATAGTTAATTAGTTAAAAAGAACATAGTTTCCGAAGCAACACATAGCTCTCATAGCACCTTAGGATCCTTTGGCATTCAATATCCATCACCTAAGAGCCCGAATACTCACAAACAAACATACACCATGGAACTTAATGAGTATGAAAAATCCTTACCAAAAACCTTAGTAATTCTTATTGCCTTAAAGCTTAAAAGCTTGAAATATGCCTTTCCTTGCTTGTTGTTGCTAAAACTTCAATTCAAGCTTAGAAACCTTTGATGGTTGAAACTTAGCAAGCTTGATTCTTGCTCTCCTTAGCTTAAAAGCTCAAGAATCCATCAAGACCCCTCAACCTCCTTCTTGATTCTTGCTTTGGATGTTCTTAGAAGCTCAAGAACACCATGAACAAGTGTTTAAGCTCACAAGAGCTCACCATGGTGGATATGGCTGAATCTTGCTTAGCTTGTTACCTTCAAGAACTAAGCTTTCAAGCTCAAGTAGTCCACAAATCTACCAAGACCACCAACCTTCCTCTTGATTCTAGCTCCAGATGTTCTTAGGAGCTCATAACACCAAGAACACTTGGTTAAGTTCTCAAGACTTCAAATATGGTAGCACGGCCGAATGTATGAATGAGTATGAAAAGTGAAAGTGTGAGATGAATGTGGGAGAGTGAATAAGAGCTTTTGGCCGAATATAAAGAGAAATGAGCGTGAAATGAGCGTGGGAGCTTGAATGGCTGAATGTATGAGTGATAAGTATGAGATGAGTGTGTATGGAGGAGTGAATGAATAAAACAAATGAATGAATCAAATGGAGAGAGTGATGGCAAGCTATGGGAGCCTAATTGAGTAGGAAACATACTTGAATAGGGCAATAAACAAATGTGGGTAGGAGACAAATATGGGGGATAAGTTTAAGTGGTAGTGTAAGTGAAGCATGGGCTTTGATTAAAATAGTAGTGAATATGGGGGCAAGGGTGAGTAGGAGGTATAGGTTTGATTAAAATATGGTGAGTGAGAGGGAATAGAATATAAAATTGTGAATGGGAGATGTAGGATTTGGATATAATATTAGGGATTAAATGGGCATGGCCGGTCATGGCATTCATTGCCTTAAAATGGGTTATTTCCTTGCATTGTGCAACTGTGCCCTTCTCCCAAAAGTTCAATTGAGTCCTTCACCTTTATAAATCATCATTTTCATCCCTTTTTTCTTCTTGGCGAAGCCAAGTTTAATTTTAAGAGTGATCAACACTCAAAATTCATTTAATCCTCGATCAAGACATAATTTTCCAAGCTCAATGAGCTTAATTCTTAAATCAAACAAAATTCTTAAGCTCTTAATCCTTATAACCCATGGCTTAATCACTTAGGGCTTTCAAGGCATTACACTTAAAGCCAAGAACAAACTCAGTCTCATGGACAGATCAATAGAAAAACCAAAAGCAGCATATGCCAGTCACTGGACATGAATCAAGTGCAGTTCCATCATAATTTCTTGGATTTTCAATTCTCTTGCTCCAAAACTTTAAGATAGTGTTGCTTATTAAGACATAGCTAAAGACATGTGGATCAACTTGGAAGAATGCTTCTCTTAAGGCAATGTTCCCAAAATTCATGAATTACGAAGTCTATGGAACAAGTTTCTCATCCAGTTTATAATGTGGATTCCACAACTTATGAAAAATGTCAAACACTTAAACAACCAAAGGAAGTAAGGTCCAAGGGTTAACCTGATATAAGCTTTTTATACCTCCAATTTAATGTTACAGAAGAGCCATTCAAGATATAGCACAAAATTCTAAGTGATGATTTCTCATTTAACAAAAATGAAATCAAAGAATGTTGGTTAGCTAACACACACACCAAGGAAGAAAGAAAAACCATTGAAAAGCTTTGATATTAATAAAATTAGATGAACAAAGAAAAACCTTAAGTTATTTGAGTGGCTTATCCCCACATTTGTCTTGGGTGAAGAAACTATCTTTGACATCTTATAAAAAAATTTGTTAACATAAAAAAGAAAAAATAGTCAACAATTAACAACAGTTCACACGTTCTCGGCCATACACTATAACAAATCAGCATTTTTTTTATGCCCACAAGCATAGCAGAATTGCAGCAAAAATGTATTTGCTACAATCAAAATTATTCCATTAAAAGGTTGGAAATATCTAGGTATAGGCAAAAATCATCAAAGAATTAAGGCATACCTCTGATGATTACTGATGGCCGAGGTACCCATCATGGGTTGAGCTCCCAGACTCGACGGAGTACCGACCTCGACAGAGGAAAACTATCAGCCGAGGTCGGAAGGATAAAACGACCCCCTGGCCTTATGTCGGGAATTTGCCTCCTTAGGGAGAGGTAGGACCGACCTCGGCAAAACAAACATACCCTCTTCAGAAGTAGAAGTATCCCTCGGAGGGACCATCCTCGGGGAATGTACTACTACAAACGATAGAGTAACCTCGGGGAGTACGAACAGAGCATTCAAGGAGCCTCTGACACCCCCCATAAAGTCACCCTCCAAGTACGTTCTGACACGCTACCATTGGAGCACGCCATCCCAAGGACACCTTGACATGACACTTTCGGAATGCCTAGGCTTCTAGCCAGGCGACTTTCACTGAGATAAGTGTCCCTTCATTCCCCGAAAAGCCGGGATCACGTCCCAGCGAACACGTGTCGTAATCTAGGACTACCACGTGGAAAAAGGCTTCTGTACGCCCCTTTTATAAACGCCCGAGAAACATCCTAGGGAGGTAAGAAAAAGTTCTCTCGTCATACACAAAAGAGCACATAATCTAGTTACCTACAAGTGCTGACTTGGGCGTCGGAGGCTCCTCCCAAAAAATACACTCCAGGGACCTCCTAACCTATGTTTTCTGGAGCATTTCAGGTATCCGCCACTGGGGAATCTCCTCCCAAGGCGTTCTCCTCCGTCAGAAGTCCTCCTTACTCGCACAATGGAACACGACAAAGCCGCCGCAAGCCACCAATTGGCGCCGTCTATGAGAACCTTATCCCATATCGCCATCGTGGAGACTCGGCGCGTGAAGGACAAAGGGGTTCCAAGACCCCCCTTGTGACGGCTCTCCTAGTTGATTAATCAAGTAAGTGTTTATTTTACTTTGATTTAAGTATTTATTAAATTAAGTACCTCAAGTTAGCACTTTGATAAGCAAGTAAGATAAGCTTAATTAAGTAAGTGAGTTCCTAAGTGTGATTTGGCATAGTTAAATCAAGACCATTAGTTATTTTAGCTTTTAGAACCATCCTTGAAAGTTTTGAGAACTTGTGGCACTAAGTGTGTTTTTGAGCCATTTAGAACTTAAGTGGCTAAAGTGTCCAAGAAAATTAAGTATGAGAAGCTTTTAGCATCCTTTAGAGCAAAGAAATGTAGTTTTGGGTGAGAGTTTAGTGACTCATTTGAAGCTTTTGAGAGTAGGAGGACTTAAGTGCAAGGGAGGGAAAAGTTGCTTTTTAAGCTTATAAGCTAAGTCTTCTTCTTCCTTAGTCATTTTGTTCTAAGTCTCAAATTCGTAGCTCCCTCTCCTCTCTCAAAATCACAGCCCAAAATTCCATTTCCTTGCAAGTTTTCATCAAATTAAGGGTGCCCAAGGTGTTAGAAAGCATCACCAAGCTTCTTTGCTAGTGTTCTAGCTCAAGTTGCTCTTTGGAAGCTAGTTTTGGACTCAAATTCGTGGGTAAGCTTCTTGAGATCATTTGGATTGATTCTAGGTTGTTTCTAGAGCTAGAAATGGTCTTAGTTTGATTGGGTTGGATGCCAAATTGCATTGATTTTAGGTGTGGAACTCAAGGAAGCTTAATTGAGCTAAGGAGGCTTTGTGTCAATGCTTGCTTGTGTGACTGAATTGAGGTAAGGGTTCAAGTAATTAAGCTCAAATAATGCATGGTTTGGTAGTTTTGTGTGTGGGAATGAGTTAGGAACAAAACCCAAATCATTTGGATTAGAAATGAGAGAGTTTGAGTAGTTTAAGTGCAAGAACGCAGCTGTCGCGCAACGCAGGAAACGGCGTTGGCGCCGCAGCGCCGGAAGTAAGTTACTGGCGCCGCGGCGCCAGGAGGCGATTTTTCACTTAGGAAGTTTTGTTCGCCGGCACTGAGTTTTTGCTCTATGGCGCCGCAGCGCTAGAGGTGACCTTAAGAAATTTTGAGCCATTTTTCCGGCCATCTTAAGGGCAACTTAGACTCTCGGTTTCTATTCCTAGGCTATTCTAAGACGTTCCATAGCCTCGGTTGGGTCTAGAATTCATTCCTAGAGCGGGAATTGTGCATTATTTAAGAGGTAGTCAAGTTGTGTGGTTAAGAACAAAAGTGTGACTTGGTGACTAAGTTATTCATAGTGCTTAAGCTTTTAAATGAGCATTAAGGGGATTTAAGGGGGTTTTTAGACTCTTTATTGGCCGTATAGAGCGTCATTTACATATGGTCAATGAAGAGAAAAACCTATGTCGATCCCAACCGAACCATTGGTTTGGTAAGCAAGCCACTAGTAGTGTTTTGAGTTAAACCTTGAGGGTTTGGCTAGTTAAACCACATAGAAAGACTACCCTGTACAATAAGTTAAAGGTAAAGGCGGGTAAGTTTGAGATAGGTGACGACCTACTCTAGAACCCGTAAGTGGGACTTAAGTGAGGTAAAGTATCCGGGATACGAGGGCCAGTATCTCAAGTACCTCCGCCGTTTGAGCTCACGACAAAGTTTTAAGGCACTTAGAGTGCAGAAAGTCCCAAGTGCATATGTTGTGTGCATTTCATACCATACATTCATACATTGCATATTTCATATATTTTGTTGATTGTTTGAGTTGTTCGTTGATTGAATTGCTTGTCTGGTTGCTTGGTTGCCATACTGCATAGTTTGCTGCATTTTCCTTGCAGGTATTCAAGGGATCCTTACTGAGTACTTTCAAGTACTCACTCCCTTAAGTCTTATTGTGCAGGTTCTAACTCCGGGCCTAATCACTAGGTGATAGCTAAGGCCTAAGCTTTTTGTTTTGCAGGTATTTCTCTTGAGAATCCTAGTGATTCTAAGTTACTTGTGGTATAAGTTATGTGCTAACCAAGTTGTGCCTTTACAGTGTAGAGGCTAAGAGTACACAAGAACAAGATCTAGTGAAGGGTTTACACTTGGAGCTTGGTATAGCTCAAGGTGGGACTCAAGTAGTTGATCTTAGTTAGTAGTTTTTGTCTCTTGTACATAGCACCTTGTGTACTAAGTAAGTTACCTCTAATAGGATACATTGTGATGTAAATCCATCTTGTTACTTTTGGGTGCATGCTAGAGGTGTAATGTATGCACAAACTGTTACTTGTAGTTAAAGCAACTAGTATTTTCAAGGTCTTGGCACGTTTTATATATGTTTTAGTAAAATGCTCGCGCAATGTTTTTAATCCACGACTTATAAAATTCGTTTGCATTGCCAGGACAGAAACATGCATAACTTAAATCGAGTAGGCTAAGAAACTAGTTGCATATAAATTGTTTAATTTATATTGACAAGTAATAGTTAGCCAATAGTAACTAGTGGGATTCATAATCCCTAAGAGCCTACGAGATTAGGGGCACTGGGGCCCCGTTCCGCGACACCCCTCGCACCTGAGACTCAGCAGGCGGCCACTCTGCCTGTGGCAGAAACTTCTATGACGGAGGACGATCGTCCTGTAACGGTGATGATGAGCTTCCTACGGGATTTCCAACGTTCTATCGTTGCCGAAATCACTCAACAACTCGATCAGAGGTTGCCGCAACCTCCACCAACTCAGAGGGCTTCACCCTCGACCGTTCGTCGGGAAAGGAGCTCGCGATCTACTCATCGGAGTTCAGGGAGTGGAGACTCCCTTAATGCATATTCAACAGACAGTGAACCCGTTGAGGTCCGCCCAGCCAGAAGGGGAGCTCCAAAAAAAACCAGGGCCTCCTGTCAACGGAGCGTGTCCCCTTGCCAGAGGTCCCCCTCTCCCCCCCGCCGGAGTCGTTCCCCAAGGCGAATGAGAAATTTGCCACTACCAGCGAACACACGGTGGCAGGAAGGAACCAGCACTGCCGCCCTTATGGAAAGGATCCTGGGAAGGCTGGAAAAGGTCAAGAAATAGATCTCCCGGAAACCAGTCTGGTCCCAGTTGTCCGACTCTTACACAGGAGAGGAGTTGCCTTTCGGACGCGAGGTAGTAGAGGCGCCAATGCCAAGTGATTTCAGGGTACCTCGCTTGGAAACATATGATGGGCAAAGTGACCCCCAGGCGCACCTGACAAAATACAAGCGAAGTATGGTGCTACACGGCACAGACGATGCCACACTCTACAAATGCTTTGAGGTAACACTCTCAGGAACAGCAATAGCGTGGTATAGCTCTTTTCCCCAGGGAAGTTTGATAAGCTTTCAAGAGCTATCTACTGCTTTCACCCAACAGTTTATTGGTAGTAGGCCAACTGCCAAAATGCCAGTGCAAATGTTTGACATAGCCCAGAGAGGAGGGGAGACCATCCGCTATTATGTGGAAAGATTCAATTGAGAAGCACTGAGCGTACCAGACTTTCAGCCAGAAATTCATATCCTCGCAATGGTCAGGGGACTGCAGAGAGACTCCCAGCTGTTCTACGAGTTCTCCAAGAACCCCCCAAAAACACTTGGGGAGTTTTACAGGAGGGCCGAACAACACATGACAGCCGAAGAACTCCGAATGGAAGGACCTAAAGGCGAACACCCTCGCACCGAAGGGCTAGTCATCAACCGCGCCAGCAGAATAAGTCAGAGCGGCCTCGAAGGCAAAGAGGAAATAGGCCCGTAGCATTCACCCCCCTGAATACCACAAGAGCCAGTATTCTGATGGCACTAGAAAGGCAAGGGACCACAGTCCCAAGGCCAAAGGCCATGGCCCCATAGAATAAAAGGAATATGAAAAGATTCTGTCAATTTCACCGGGATCATGGCCATGACACTGAAGCCTGTTTCTAGTTGAAGAAGTACATCGAGTCCCTGATCAAACAGGGTCAACTCCGACGATACTTGCGGATGCCTTCTCCAAAGGGGAGAAAGGAAGAGGAGAGGAGAGCAGACGATGAAGAGTATGACTCTGATAGACGGCGGGACCGGAGTCCCCGAAAAAGTTTGCCACCCTCGGCAAAGGTTATCCAAACCATCACCACTGGGATACCCTCGGCCAAAAGAAAAAGAAAAATGAGGGAAGTCTCCGTCATGGAGTACGGTAACTCCCCGCGAAGGCTCACTCGTAGGGATGGGTCTGTAGTAAAGTTCCCTCACGATGATCCCCTCCTTGTCATGGAATGGATAGGAAACTGGGATGTCAAAAGAGTGCTCCTCGACGACGGCTCAAACACCGACATCATTTTTTCTCATCTGCTGGGAAAACTAGACATTTCAAAAAGTGATCTTAGCCTAGTCAGTTCCCCCACCTTTGGCGTCGAACCATCTGAACTTCCGGTCCTCGGGTACATCGACCTACCAATAATGCTGAAAGGGGTCTCACCCCAAAGCAAAGAAGAGTTAATCGCCTCCAGCAGAACAAGATTTATAGTCATTGATGTACCATCAGCATATAACGCCATTCTTGGAAGGCAGACTCAGGGTAATTTTCACATACGACCAGACGTAAGATACCTGACGGTCACCTTCGCCACTGAAGACAGAGATGCCAAAATCTTCATAGATCAGGCCGAGGTTAGAAAAGTCTTCACAAGGGC